>JAHWFP010013697.1:5886-16156 GCA_023313725.1 Lithobius niger
CCCCCCCCCCCCCCCCGCTGCAAAACAAGCTTACAACCAATATTTACGCTTTATTTGGTTTTATTTCAATTATCTTGGCTCTGACGAAACACATGACGCCATTTTTGGGACAAAGAACATTATGGGGGACACAATGCACATTTCAATTTGCAGCCTATTTTCGACAGCAAGCTGTTCCTAGTGGAGTATTGCAGTTCAATACCTCTGCACTAGTAATTACCACTAAAAAATCAGCCTATTTCATAATACTGATATGCAAACTGAACTCAAACGCATGTTCAGAATATCGTGCAATGAAACTGGCAACGACAATGCGCCAACAGGCGTACATTTTCCACGTGAAAATTTGAGACACTGTCATTTTTTCAGAGTTAATTACGAAACGTACAAGCTATCTACAACAAGTGCGAAACTTTCCCTGCAAAGCTTCAACTGTCAGATATTTTCCAAAATTAAACATACACGTCTATCAGCTAATTTCAGGGCTCCTGGTTACTTTTAAATGCCAACCTGCAAGGCCTCTGTCTACCAATACTGTGGCGATCACAAAACGTTCAAATTAGCGTCGGCACTCGTTTTCAATAATTAATCCTGAAGTCAGTTTTTTGTTGTACCAGTTTTTTGTTGTACCACAATCTGAGCTTCAAACCGCAAGAGACGTTGTAGGTGTGATCCAACTAAATTGAACGAAGTATTTTGTTTCCACCTATACGTCCCTTTACGACGTCTTTGGCCTCAGTAAGACATAGGGATGTAGAGGAAATTCCTAATGTTCGACCGGCTGCCATTTTGGTGGACTCATCGTATCGAAGCAATCGTTGCGGCACTTTACTCGCCTAATGAAGACCTTACAAATAAGATATTCCTTTATCCCCCATTCCATTGGACATTTCTGAGTTGGGCCCCCGGGGGCGGGGGAACGGCAGGCGTAGTACCGGTTGATCTTTTACCAAACATACCTTGCCAGAGGTTCACTAGTTTCTTTCAACTCCTTAAAAATTTTTGAAGCTGGACTGGGAATTTTGGGACACCTTGTATAAGAGGTGAGCTGTATGATGCTGGACCAGGCTGTACAGGGTGTTTACTTTAACTTCTTACATCCCAATATAAAAAATAATCTAGTGAACTGACTGCAGTTAAAAACTTCATTGCTAAGAACGTATGAAACATTTGAAGCAATCATGTTCACCTTTACTGGGTATCGCTCCAAATGGAGGTACTGGGGGTGGAGGTAAGCTCGTTTCAATGTTCATGGACTGCCGAATTTTTTAAAGCGATAACCCTAGTTCAGAATAGTAGCCCTACGTTCGAAAAAAATTTGCATTGTCCTAATACTGTGAAACTAGAACATGCACGGAACATTAACTCCAAATCAAAAAGACAAGTGCAGTATGCACATCCCTCAATCACACAGGCTGGTATTTTGGAAATTTTTTAGGGCTTGCGCAGTGGACAGCCAGGTCGTGCGGCCAGTGGTCGTCGCGGCCAAAAACCACGGCGACGTTCCGCGCGACCACCACATTGATAATTCTCGATCACGTGGTGAAAAATGAACACGGAGCAAGTATTGTCGCCCTGTGGTCACCTGCATGCCGCCC
This sequence comes from Lithobius niger, assembly GCA_023313725.1. Classification (NCBI taxonomy): domain Eukaryota; kingdom Metazoa; phylum Arthropoda; class Chilopoda; order Lithobiomorpha; family Lithobiidae; genus Lithobius; species Lithobius niger. Next base: position 7,485 of record JAHWFP010013697.1, read on the forward strand.
GGGTTCCCAGTGGTCGCTGAGTAGCGTGCGCAACCTTCCAATAAATGGCGCTCGGACGAGCCGGCTGCCATCTCTATTCCTACAGCTCGTCCGTCCGTTCACCTGTTACCCACCATCTTGCTGAAGAAAAATTCGTCCGTTCGTCGATTTCTCATCTCCAAGCCCCATTCGGCTCCTCCTTTTCGGCTTCTCCTGCTTCGACCCTCTCCGTTCATTGTGTTCACTGGCCGTTCACGTGGTCTTCATCCGCCTCATCCTTCGACGATCGTTCCTACTGTTGACGCCTCAAGCTTGTCGCAAGACATCACCTGAAAAGCTCTTCTTCACCCGTTCGCAAGTCCGTTCGACGTTCACTGCCCGTCCGTCGTTTGCAACCCATTCGTCGTTTGCTTGCCTATTCATCGTTCGCCACTCGTTCGTCGTTTGTGCCCGTTCGTCGCCCGCACGACCATCACCTGCAGTTCGCACGACGTTCGCAAGCCGTTCGACGCCCACTGCCTGTTCGTCGTTCGCACGCCTGTTCGTCGCAAGCTCATCCTTAGCGAGCATCGCCTGCAGTTCATTAGCCGCTCACAAGCCCGTGTGCCATTTGCTACCCGTTCGTCATTCGTTACCCATTCGCCGTTTGCAGCCTCGTACAATTCAACACCCATTACTTGCATCTTGTTCGTCGTAACTCAACCGTCATTCACATTATGGATTCATCACCATCGAGTACTCAACCTCCGGATCCGAGTGTCGTCGTTTTGTCGTCACCTCACCCTCGAACACCCAGGATCAGTTCGTCTCTCCCATCATCTGTGCACAACGTCCTTCTTCAACCACCTTACAATCGTCTGTTTCCAAGTCACGCCTAAAGTTTAGTTTTTCACTGCCACATGCCGTTGACTGTTTGCGTCGCTCACACTGTCCGGTCATTTACCTTCACTCGTCTCATCGTCCCAAAACTGCACGCATTTGTCGTTCCGCATGCATCTGCTTTTTCCTCATGTACTTTGCATGACATCGAGCTACGCATGCGCAGTGGGTGTACAAGCTGGGCAAGCCTCTCATTTTGTTTCCTCCAGGGTAACAGGCATCCAGGAACTGAATGCAAGAAATTTACAGGTAGTGTATTTTTCCCCTGTAGGCAATAGAAACCAATTTTGACCTCTGGCCAGGGAAAATTTGGCTTTTTAGTGAAAAACGTGTACTGCCACTCCCGAAAGGATGTATTCCCGAAAGGAAGCGTGTCCCTTCAACATTCAGATTCGATGCTGTTGTAGGCTTATTCACTAAGAGCTCTGCATCTTGTATGCAAGTAAATTACGACTGGATATACATGTTTTGACACGAGAGTATTGCATTTGAAATGGAATTCTTGGACACTAAATTTCCGAGTTCAGCTTCGAATTTTAGAGGCTAATAGTTTAGTTAATTAGTTGTTTCAGGGAAACGGGGCAATGGAACGATGCGGTACAATTGAATGAAAGCACAAAAAGCTCTCCACTTTCAACACCAGAGGGGAGATCGCAATCGCCACATAGTACCCCATCGGTTGGAGTAACGTCTGCTGCGGATGAATTACAGGGTGGAAACGTGAGCCTAAACAACCCTTCAAATTTCCCTAGCTTACATGACCTATCAACAAAACTACTAAACCGATTAGAAAGCTTCAGCCTCAAAAAGGATAGACTTAAGGGAAATAAATGCCAGAGTTGCCTCGATCCCGGCCCATATAACTAATACTCTAGAACCAAGATTTACTGAATTTTGTGACTTCGGGGTAATTTGATCTCCGTAAGATGGACTCAAAGGCCGGAAACTCAAGTTGCAAGTGAGCTTCACGTCCCTAAACGGAGATGCGTATTGCCTATTGTTAAGTTGACCGTGGGACAATTTCTGAGGAAATTTGACCCTAGGTTAGTTTGACTAAGGCATCGGGTGGACGGGAATCAGAGGCGTGGACGGTAACAAGATGTTAATGGAACAATGTCAGTAGTGACAGAAATGATGGCGTCAGGAAACTTTTGTAGGGGACTGTAAACAAAATCCTTGGCTTTAATCAGTGGTAAGACAACATAGGATGAGGACACTATATCACACTTCATGATTATGATATTTACGCAGTTCGCTAACAAGCGATAAATATACAGTCCTACGTTGCAGCGAGGCTGGCCTGAGGGAATTAGCGACCTTGGACGACGTTGTTTACTAATTATGGGAGTAAGGGAAACATCACTTACTATTCGGTCTGTAATGACGGCTGCAGGGTTCCAATGGCCCGGAGTCTAGGGATCGGGGTTTACCTGCCGAGTTCCTCCTTAAGCGACACTAAACGACCGGATTCTGGATCACACCGTCTAGTACATGGTCCTTGGAGTGGCTAGTTCTCCCGTTCACAATAATTAGAGCTTAGCTCAAACATGAGCGTTAAGGGGAAGAAAAGAAAAGGGCGGCCAGTGCCGTTGAGGTTAGAACCAAGAAGAAGGAATAGAAAAAACAAAACACTAGGAAGCCACCAACAATGGTTGGCCTGCAGGACATAATATCATGGAAACAAAGCACACAACAATGGGGGCGAGAGCTTGCCAGGACTATTACTACAGGTTAGGGAGAGTGAGGTATGGCTGCCCATGGATTAGCACAACAAAACACTAGGAAGCCACCAACTATGATTGGCCTGCAGGACATAACATCATGGGAACAAAGCACACAACAGTGGGGGCGAGAGCTTGCCAGGACTATTACTACAGGTTAGGGAGAGTGAGGTATGGCTGCCCAAGAGCAACAGCTCCAGGAATAGGAGCAGCCAGCAAAAACGGTCTAACATCCCTCCCTCGAGGGCTGGCAAGTTCTCACGGAAAGTAAGATTACAACCGTACACTGGGAATACACATTATTCAAAATTTAAGAAAAAAAAGAGAGCACCTTCGCAACGCACATTAGAGAGCAACTGGAAGCCATTTAAAAGGTAAACATTGTTAAGAATAGGAATGGCATAGTTTATAAGTTTACGAAGCACAACTCTGATTACAAAGTTCAAAGTACGTTGGGAATGCCCCCCCCCCCTCGTGGGCGTGAAAAGGGGCAAGTCCATGGGGGTAGCAGAGCGTTGGTACGTTTGCACAGACCTCTTTGGGTCGAATGAAAGAGCATCGGAAATATGGGATCTGTAACATAAGGGTGCACAAAATCTCAAGGAACACCATATACACACAGTAAGAAAAACCACATAGCAACTAACAAGAGCTAATACTATGAGAGTACATAAGCACATCATGACCTAACAAAGGCCGAAGGTAACGGGGAATACAGGAATTATATAGAACGTGACCTAACAAAGGCCAAACGTAACAAAATGCCATCGAGGCATGATATAACAAAAAACGACAAAAAACCCATGGAGAGTTAAGTTAAGCGCCAGTCGTAACGCAATATTAAGGGTAGGTGTGTAAGCTATAACATCGAGCATTAGTAAGTTGTTAATCGAAAGTACATAAGATACAAATATAACATCAAAAGGCAAATTACACTGTGTAGGGAGCGGTGAATAAACACAAGAGGCGTTACGAGGACTGGAAGGTTTCCTCTATGTCGTTGTCAGAGACGACCACGATGGGTGGCCGGGTCAGGGCGGTAAATACCATGGCTGGAGGGAGACCACGTAAACGGCGGGGACAACGCTGGGATCACGGCAATGCAGGGGCCGGTGACGCAGCGCAAGGAGTAGGCGGCGGAGGGGCCGGCAACGCTGGAGGCACCGGAGGAGTAGTTTCGTCGTCGGTGTCGGAAGTGTTGGAGATCGGCCCTGCGATTGGCGGCACTTCATCCATGATCTAAGGTAACTGGCCTCTAGGAGGGACCTGATTCAAGGAGGCATGGTGGAGGCGTTGAAGTCCTCAGAAAATGTAACGTCTACACTGTATATATACCGTTGGTCCAGCAGGGAATAAAGTTTGTACCCTCTACGCTGGTGGTCAAAGAAGAGGTGTATGCAGGGCTGTGCGATAAATATACAGTCCTACGTTGCAGAGGGGCTGGCCTGAGGGAATTAGCGACCTTGGACCATGTTGTTTACTAATTACGTGAGTAAGGGAAACATCACTTACTATTTGGTCTGTAATGGCGGCCGCAGGGTTCCATTGGCCCGGAGTCTATGATCGGGGTTTACCTGCCTAGTTCCTCCTTAAGCGACACTAAATGACTGGATTCTGGATCACGCCGTCTAGTACATGGTCCTTGGAGTGGCTAGTTCTCCCGTTCACAATAATTAGAGCTTAGCTCAAACATGAGCGTTAAGGGGGAGAAAAGAAAAGGGTGGCCAGCGCCGTTGAGGTTAGAACCAAGAAGAAGGAATAGAAAAAGGGAAAGGGATTAGCACAACAAAACACTAGGAAGCCACCAACAATGATTGGCCTGCAGGACATAATATCATGGGAACAACAATGGGGGCGAGAGCTTACCAGGACTATTACTACACGTTAGGGAGAGTGAGGTATGGTGCCCAAGAGCAACAGCTCCAGGAATAGGAGCAGCCAGCAAAAACGGTCTAACAAATTTAAGCAGATTTTCGAACAATGGTCTACGGACTTTTTTAAATGTAAAAAAAAAAATGCTCGATGACTACACAGAAGACATCTGTATAAAGTGGAACCGAAAGTTTGAACTGTTTGAAGACGGTATTAAACAAATGTTAGAGGACAAAACATCTGTGAAACAGAAAACTTCCGGTGGTATCCTTAATCCCGAAAAGCCTATGAACGAAACGCAAATCTCCTAGTAAAGCTTAAATCATCAAACGAAGGCGAATTAGAAATCCTCTCTGCACACCTGGATAGGGAAGCTACATAAAACCAAGATTAGCATTTCAATTGCCTGATAACCTTCCACTCCACAGAAACATTACGGTCCGTAGGGGTAACGTACCCAAGAAACGCCAAAATGTTGGCGAAACCAGCTTACCACTGGACAAAATCCTCAAACAAGCTCAAATAAGAGGCCAGCCAGGGAACCTTCAAACGCATCCAATGTGTGTAACACGAAGAACGATATAAAAAACCAAGAGTGTGCAACCCTCAATCAGAATTTAAACCTTGAAACAAACGAGCAGAAAATCATAAGTACACCAAGATCAGCAGTCTGGACTAATGCTACTACCATTATTCGCGTCTCAAACGTCCAAAACTTTAGAGGGAGCCAAAATACTAACTTTAAAACCTGGACGTATCCAGGATTAAAAGCTGATCAACACCAAAATAAATTACCCGAGATCCTGACACTATGTGACCCAACGGGGACAATTATAATTTGTGCTGTCACAAACAGCATTGATGAGTTAACTCCAAATAGAATTGCTGCTTATTGAGAGATTTCGCAATTTCGGTTCATGCTGCTTTTCCTGCCATTCGTGTTTCTTTCATAAATCTTTTTCCTCGCTTGGGTATTGTCAATCGAAACCTTGATGCAAAGGTCCAACACACAAACGCCTTGATTCGCCAAATGTGTGAGGATAATAACTATTCATACGTTTCAATAGATAAAGAAATCTGTGAGGACCATACACTTCTTGCAAGAGACAGGATCCATCTTACGGCAAGAGCGAAGGCTGCACTCTACTGTGAACTTGTAAAGGTACATGCCGCAGCGGAAAACTTCACACTATAAGAGGAAACAACTGGCTGGCGGATCAACGTAATGACCTAACTGGAGAAGCTGTTTTTAAAAAATTGTCATGTGTTTTTTTTTTAATGCTCGGAGTATTGTGCGAAACCTTCGGTGTTTTAGGGAGTTTATTAGAAGAAACTTGTACGACCTTATCTTCGTGGTTGAGTCATGGCTGCATCAAAACTTCACAGATGGTATGTTGGCTGACCCACGTGTATACACCGTTTTTCGCCGTGACCGTGGTAGCAGGGGAGGGGAGGGGCTTTTGATCTTACATCTGAAAATTATCCTTGTTCCTATTGTTAATGTCGCAACTGATACTGAGGGTATTCAAATCTCCTTACCGAGCTACAGGATCTCCATTATCCTTGGCTATCTGCCAGACAGTTACAATGAAGATGCAGTAATTTCCTTTTGTGATTTTATTGTAAAATCTGTAAACCCAATGCATTCATCCATCGGCTTTGGAGATTTTAACCTTTGCACTGTTGACTGGAAGCAAAATTGGGCTGGCGATCGGCACCACAAGCTGTTCCTCGAACGCATCACCCCACTGGGGCTTATCCAACTTGTGGACGAGCCAACTCGGGGGATCTGGTCTCTAGTAACAACGAACGACTTGTCTTTAACCTTTGGGTAGAGGGCCATTTTGGCAATATTGATCATTGGATTGTTTCTTTCTCTTTAAACCCGCTTATTACGGAAACTGGCTACCTGAGAAAAAGGGTAATTTCCAAGGAACTAGGTAGACTCAATTTTGAAGGCCTTAAATCCTTACTTACTTCTTGGGAAATTGGTAAATTGGGAAGAACTAATCTTTTCGGTACACTTAGAATTAAACTAGGCTTGAAATTGTTTCCAAGACATCTGGCTTACAAAAGGCTACATACAGATAAACCAAAGCCTAGGAACACTAAATCGCAAGAATGTTCCCATATATCTTATTAAACTTTGCCGGCGAAAACTTATGGAAGCCACTCAAATCACATCCATGTTCAGAAACCAAGCTTGACTATAATAACCTACGTAAACTTTACTCAGACATTATAAATTCGTGGCATAGTTCACGTGAAGTGTAGGCTATCCGTGAGGGAAATCATGCTGCCCTTTTTAAATTGTACCGCCAGAGAACTTCTATTTCACTCTCAATCCCTCCATATAAACTTGGAAACCTTTATCAAACGGAAAATTTGATAAGGCTGAAACTCTCAGCCACATTTTTTCCTTAAACGCCATTAAAGATGACTGCGCACCTATGCCTACCTGCGATACCCTAGCACCACATACTGTAACATGTAACTCAGTCATTTTCACTGAACCGTTAGTTATTGTGGCCGTAAACATCTGCTTTTTTACTTAAACAGCTGAAATATGAAATTTGCTACCCTCTTACAAAACTATTTCAACTATCTTTTGCACAGGGGAATATCCTATAAATATGACGCACTGCACTTGTTACCCTAGTTTTTAAACGGGGATCACCTTCTGACCCAACTAACTATCGCTCAATCGCCCTTACATGTGTAGCATGTAAAATTATGGAATCCATTATCCGTGATGTTATACTAGAATACCTGGGCAAATATTCTATTATAAATACCGACCAATTTGGCTTTATGCCACATAGATCTGCAACACACCAGTTGTTGACAGTCCGCGACCGCTGGACGAGCGCACTTGACGTGGGTGTACCCTCTGATACTAAATACTTTGACTTCAAGAAGGCATTCGTGTCCGTTGTGCATCGTAGGCTCCTTTTTAAAGCTGCCAAATGTGGCATTACTGGCGATCTTGCAAATTGGATCTCAGCAATTTTACGAAATAGATCTCAACAGATAAATATTGAGAATACTTTGTCCTCCAGTGTCTCTGTACCCTGTGGGGTTCCACAGGGATCTGTTCTCGGGCCCCTGCTTTTTGTAATTTATCTAAATGACCTGAAATTCAGTAACGATCAGACGTTTGGATTTAAATTTGCTGACGATATTAAAATTGGAACGGAAACCATTTTTTTCTCAAGATCAGTGGCACTCGATTCCGAAATCTGTAACGTTGTAAATTGGGCAAAGACATGGCAGTTACCACTCTCAGTTCCTAAATGCTTTACATTTCATGTTGGTTCTCAAAATACTCGTCCCAACCACTGCCTAGAACAAACTATCCTACCAGCAGTCGCGAAAGTTCGTGATCTTGGGATTTCGTTTACTCAAAATCTTAAGTCATCACTCCATTGCCGAAAGGTCTGTGCCCTGGCTTTTCAACGTGCAGCAATAGTAAACAGATGTTTTACCTCACGAAACAATTATATTAAAGTTTGGGCTTTCAAGGTGTTTGTGCCGCCCATCCTTGATGCTACCCCAGTTTGGTCCCCTTTTCTACATGGGAATATTGATCTTCTAGAGTCGGTCCAGAGAAAGTTTACGAAGCGATTACATGGCTTCCCTGATTTAAACTATGTAGATCGTCTTGTTAGGACAGCTTGGAATGACTTGAGCTACGCAGAATTAGGTTTGACTTAATTTAGACTTACAAAATTCTGAGAGGACATACCGCAGAATATCATCCATTTCTTAATTTGGCACCACGTTCGATAAACACTCGTGGCCATGACTGGAAGCTCGCTGTCCAGGCAGCGCGAACAAATGGCCAATCCAACTTCTTTTCAGTCCGGATTGTCCGCATCTGGAATGCCTTGAGTGCCGAAACTGTGGACCAGTCGACAGTGCATGGTTTTTGTAGAAAGCTTAGTACGGAGGACCTTCAGCCCTTCTTGAAACAACCGCTAACGGCGATTTTGTAGTTCGGATGAGGAAAAAGTTTGTCTAGTCCCCTTTCAATATCTGGATTGTCTTTCCTAAGGCACGGTGTTAGTGGCTCACCACCCTTCCGTTGTCTGACTGCCTAACGGTGGTAAAGCCAAATTATTATTATTATTATTAAAAACGCTAAAACATACAGAGCATGACATAGAGTAAAAATAGGAGAAACAAGAAACCCAAGTAATATTGAAACAGGTCAAGAAAACA
>JAHWFP010013698.1:0-34948 GCA_023313725.1 Lithobius niger
TTTGAAAGTTCCTTTACGGTTCTGGAGGGTGCTAACAAAAAAGTTTGGCCTTGGAAAATTTTGGGTCGTCAGTTTTTTGTGGACCACCCTGTATGTCCTCTTTACTCACTCAGTCTTTGATGAAAGAGAGCTACATACAGAACTACACACGGCCCAGGAAGAGGAAGACATGTGTATATAGATTTTACATGTGAATCATGCAACTGAACCATTGTTTGCTCTGCATACTGTAAATAGAGATGTCCCTGTGATATTGCGTTATCATTATCGTACCATTGCAAAGTCTGGTTACGTATACATTATCAATTGCAGTGTGCTTCTATAAAGAATCACACTATGTTCACTGATGGCGTGGATCTGCATGTTTTTCGAAGTGCACTATACCTGACATTCATACTCTCAGTGGAGGCTTTGCCACCATGCCATTCATCCCTACATGTTCTCATAGGAAAACTATCAAGCCGCCATATGGAGATCAGCTCTATTATTAAATCCAATTCTTCCATCGCCACAGATAATGACTGGTATAGGGTGAAACTTTCCTTTACATACAATGGCATGGCAGGCATGGCAGCAGAGCAGCATCACATGAGATTCTGTAACGTTCTGCGTGTAGTATGCGTGCGCGGTCCTGCGTCTGAGACGTGCTGCGGCGTGAAAACTCTAAAATCAATACTGTCATGTGCAAGTTAAAATAGGACAATATTGAAATAAATGATGGTAATGATGATTAGAATTGTTAAATTGTTATGCCACACTATTTTAGCACATTGATGTATATGGTATTAATTCGTCAATTTCTGAGTTATGTCTGTAAATTTTTTCGTATCTTTAACAAACATGTTATAGTTGAATGGAATGAATGAAAGAAAGTAGTGGCAGCCATCTTAGAATTTGGCCAACTTCTTAGAAAAGCTATCCTCCCAGATTGGGCAACAACCAATTTTGGACTTCACTACACGACACAAAATTGTTAGCAACAGTGTTTACGTCAAAACGTCTCGGGTATTGTCGATACAAGTGATGGGCTTCTTACAAAGTTGCAGCTAGTCTCTCGAGTTGAGAGTAAATTTGACCCTAACTGGTGGACTACTACTTTTTCGGACTTGAAGGTTCACCCAATGACAAGTAGCAGCATCTAGTGACGTCAGCCATTATTTAGTTCTGTGTAACACTTGATTTCAAAACGTGGAGGAATGCGCAAAGAAATTTCTTTTTACACAACAAACTAGCCACGTGCCTCCTTAATTATTGTATGTAAAGTTGGTGCGTCTTTGTGCACCAGGGAGTAAGAGGTCAAGGTTAACGATATCACTGTCACTAGATGGTGCCTATCTAGCGGTTCAAAATCTGCATTTCAAAGTGGTCGATATATAGAAAAAAGCGCCCGTGATGAAGCTTCCTGGTGCACGGGGGCGCACTAACTTTACACTCGATAATTAAGGAGGCACGTTGCGTGTTTGCTGTGTAAAAAGAAATTTATTTGTGCATTCCTTCGCTTCTTGAAAGTAAGGCCTAGACAGAACTAGATAACGACAAACGGCTATAGAAGCTGCAGCTTGTCATTTGGTGGCAAATCCCTCTTTAAAACTGGATTTTGGGGGTCTAGATAATTGGCCCCTATTTTCACTTTTTTATAAAGAACTTAAAAAATGTTACACCCTGTACCTACGTATATCAGTGTGTGGTAGGCTCGCAAATGTTTCTCTTGCTCTCTAGATATTAAACTGACTTTTTTTATAACCAACGAAAATATGTATTACCAGTCTTCTTACTAGCAGTTTCCCCCCTTTGGAGCTCTTATTCCCTAGCTTAGAAAGTTGTCTTCCCTGCCGGGCTCGTAATCTCCTTACTACGCATCACCAGAACTGGGTTACTCTATATAAGCAGAACGCAGCGGAGCACAACCACCTAGGGCAGCCGCCGTGGTGGTTGCTCCTAAGCTCTTCCTTCCAAGTTCCTGGCCTGGTGGTCTGCTTGCTGGCTCGTTACTCATGGATTCGCCGGTTCTGCTGGCTGCTTCCGTCTCTTCCAGCGATACCGGCTGTGGTTTGGTCAGTTCCGGCTCGTTCCGTTCATTTGTCAGAGGCGTTGCTGCACGTTGCTCTGGATGGACCATCTCTTCCACTTCAGCCAGAGTTGTGACATGCCGTCCGCCACGACTTTCACCTTCCGCAATTTTTTCTAGTCTCGTCTCTCACACCTCCTTCCAGCGAAGTTTCTCCGCTTCCACGCCTGGCCGAGTGGGCCTCTCTGGCTTCATCACCACCTTTGACGAGTCCGCCCACCTTCCCTTCCGCTTCTGTGCTACATGCCGCCTTGACCTGTGGTTTGAACCTGTTCGTCATAGACATGGAAAACGTAGATGCGAATACCAGGTTCGTCCTCTCCACAGCGGAAGGTTTTTCAATGGAACTTGCGGCTCTGCATGCCGATAACAGTGGTTTTAGCTATGCTCCGGACTAATGTTGCGTCTCTGTGCAACGAGAACCTTTGCCTACAGGTTTTTAACGTTTCCCTTACAGAGGAAGCACAACATCTTCAAGGCCGACTCCAATCTCTTCGAATCAATTATGCATGCGCTCTTGAAATATAAGTTATCTTGGATGTCACCCATACCATCCTCTCCGCCCTGGCGGGCATTTTATTGCTCCCGCTCACGCATCAAGAGACTCCATTGTGCACCTACCTCTCTTCGTCTCTGGTCCCCTGGGGTACCTCCATCCCCTCTTGCAGCCAGGGTGACCAGCCTCGCCACTGTTCCTCCGCAAAATGCACCTACCCCGCTCCCATTTCCATTTCACGATCCGTCTGTCACAGCGTCTCGATCGTTTACTCCACCCATTACGCCCTCCTCGGCAGATACTTGCCTGTTGCTCTCCACTTGGTCGCGAGCAGCCGTCTCCCCGGACTGTCAGTTGTTATCCACATGCAACTTCTGGGAGTTTGACGACGCGCCGACGTTCATTCTGGTTTTTAGTGGAATCTCACAATATTCCAACGTTTCAACATGGGATCTTCCCTGTTCCCCTTGCCGGCGGAAGGCGAAAGGAGTGACCCTTGGTTTTCGGGTCCTTCCCTAAGTATTGAGTGTCACAATACCTACTAAATTGCTTTTTCATCATAACCTGCGTCCTGGCTGCGAGGGACCCTGTGTCAGCATTCGTATGTTTTGATACCGCCTGTCGGGCTGTTGACCCATGATTCCTCGCCAGACCTTTTCATTCATCTGTGACTTCCCTAAATTGTGCTTTGTCCGGATCGATGAACTGCATGTATTCCCTACCGTTTCCTTACCCTGGCCTAGCCTGACCTATCCGGACCATATTCCGTGCACAATTCTGACGTCCGTGCTTAGCTTCCTACTTCAGTGCGTTGTCTACAACCCTTGAACTCTCTCGACCTGCTTCTTGATCGCCTCTTGCTTCATGACACGTTCCTGCCCAATTTCTTGTGCGTTCCTGTTCCATGCTCCAGACTGCTGCTCCGCTTCCTGCAACAAGGTAGGAAGGCTTTCAAATTTCTTGAATCTCTACCTTGCCCCATAGTGATGGACCCTTTTAGTTGTGCCTTCTCTCTAACCATGCTTGTCGATTCTGGGATAGTTCTTTTGCCCCATGGGACTGTGGTTCCTGGGAATGGAAATTGACCTCTATAAGTTGTGTTCACTAGGAGACCTTCCATGGGGGCACTGGCTCATAACGCGGATCTCCTAAACCTAGCCCGCCGCCTACTTTGACGAAGTCTGCATGTAAGAAAACAGGTAATGTATCTTCGTTGGCTATAAAAAGTCTAGAATACCAGGGCCTGCACCTGGTTGATTTTAGTTTTTATTGCCTTTACAAAAATATACATTACCTTTCCCGCCCTGCCTCCCCTCTGATGGACCTAGGTTCATGGGGGAAAGAAGAAAGATGGTTGTGCTCTGCTGTGTTCCGCTTATATAGAGGGACCCAGTTCCGGTCACGCGCAAAAGGAGGTTATGAGTCTGGCAGGGAAGACAACTTTCAAAGGTAGGGAATAAGAGCTCCAAAGGGGGAAAACTTCTAGTAAGAAAACAGGTAATGTATATTTTCGTAAAGGAAATAATAACTAAAATCAACCAGGTGCAGGCCCTGGTATTTAAGTCTTTTCCGGCATTGAATACTAAATTCTGACGTGATAGAAAACCTTTTAGTGCTGTGACAGATCATTTTAATACGAAAAAGATGCCTAAACATCCATGATTTCAGGCTAATCACTTATTACTATCGAATTCCGCTGAGATAAAATAATGTAGGCAACTCGTCTGGTTGAAGTTCGTCAATCAATTTGCATTTGCCTTTTATGGTTTGACGTTTGGGGAGATTTTAAACTGCAAAAGGTTGCAATAATTTGTAATCAAAACAATAATGTTATCATCCACCATTGTTAATGGGCAAGCAACAATAGAGTCTCATGTTGCACAAGATTGTTAGCTGCATTTTTTACGTCAAAACGTCTAGGGTGTTGTTAAGACAAGTGATCTATACTTTTGGTTTGTGGTTGTATTAGCACAGCCAGCAAATCTTCCAGTTTTAAACCGTATGGTGCTAAGTCTACCAGCCTCAAAATGTAGAGACGGACATGATTGAACGACTTGTTTACTTCTACCAGGGACGTTTTTGCAGACGGATGTCACCCCCTTCCCCATGTTTGGCCAGTTGGTAAATCAGTCGGCACCATCACTCGCCAAAATAATTACATAATTTTTTGGCTAGATGGAAAATTATGTCGGTAAATTTCTGGTTTACTACACCCCTCTAACTTTTATCCTTCCTGACGTCTCCGATTTCTACAGTGCGGGCTTCAGGAAGCCAGTTGAACTGTTTCCAACTAGTTTTCCTGATTGTTCGCTGCGATTACTGCAACTGCCTACATCAGGATGGATCTGAATGTTGTACACAAGTAACAACAACAATGAAATAACACACACCATACATATTAAACATTTATTGTTGTTTTCTTTGTCCAATTAACCCTATTTTCTTTGTCAGTATACCTTCCCAGGTGTGAATTCCACAGATTTTAGCTCTAAGGCTTTGTTCTAAACAGCGAAGCCATTATTTGTTCAATTTAAAATTTTAATTGTAACCCTATCGTAGTCATAAGAAATGCATAAATATATATGGAAAACTTTAACATTTTTGTAAGAAGCTCACAACCGATAATAATCTAATGAAAATTGGATAACAACCAAAATAAGTGATATCATACAAAAGTTCCACAAAGTTAAAGGGTTAATGAACCCACCCAAGATTTCACCATGGAAATTGGGCTAGTGATAAAACAGCCAAAATGGCTGCCACCAAGTTACTCATTCCCAGCCCTGATTACTCTCATTCAAGCTGGCAACCACCAAAGTAACCTTGCGAGGCACACCTTGCAAGACACACCATGTGTCTGTGTGTCTTTCACTTTTAGGAAGTCATTCTTCTAACTACGTTTTTGGCTTTGGGTGGATATAGCTACATTTGTAGGATCTGAACTTCAAAAAGTACACTTACTTTGTAAATTCATGTTAACACTTTGCTCATCTTTGAAGTTTGTTTTAATTTAAGCTTGTCTTTTTATGTTTTTAGGTGAACCATTTAAGTATGATCCTGACTTCAATGGTCCTATCAAAAACAGGTAACTTTCTCCACAACTCATAAAAAAAAAAAAGATTATACCGTGTAAAGTTTTGAACTCAAAGTGATACGTTCATATCCCACTTCAGGTTTAAAGATGTTTATATCCTATACACTTCAGGTTAAAAAGATTTGTGCAGTTTATTTTCTTGCCCAAAATTATTTTTAATTACATTCCTTTTCCTAGCATGCGCTATGTTTTGTGTGCCGTGCGTAGAACAGCGTGGCTACTTTTTTTTTGACAGTTTAAAAAATGTTAAGTAGGGGTAGGTGTACACTTTTTTTTTACAAATTCAGAGCAGCATAATTATGCCTTTCTCACCAGGCTTCACTGCGAATTCAAAAAAAAAGTTTGATACAGGGTGGCCCATAAAAAATGCAACAGCTTAAGATGATGTCTAATAGAACAAATAGTTCTGAAAGTCCCTTTACGGTTCTGGAGGGTGCTAACAAAAAAGTTTGGACTTAGAAAAATGTTACGGATGCATTCTTTTATGGGCCACCCTGTATAATCTTTTTACAATTTTCGTGCATGGATTTCTGTTAATGGATGCTGTATACAGGGAAGCCCAAGAAAATGCCTTTATACGGAAAAGTTCTAAATTGTTAAGAAAGTTATAAAGATGTCTTGAATAGTCGAGCTGGGTGGTATGGGAAATTTTCTGCACAGTACAGGATCAATAAGTTGAAAACGGAAAAAAAAAATGGTATTATGATATCGGATCAACTTTGTGTGATCTTGACATGCTAGGTCTACATTGATTTTTTTTCTAATAAAAGATAAAAAGATTGTATCGATATGCAATTTGTTTCGTTAAGAAAATGCAACGTTTGTTGTTGCAGCAGACATTTTTATTTGTTAGAACTCTGTACACGTTTTTACACCTGCTTATGAACAAAACATGGCAAAACCTAGTGGATGCTTAGCTGCAGCAGACGTCTCGGAGGCCGGGTTACTGTTTAACAATTAGTGCTTCGGGAAAAAAATACTTATAAAAAAAAGGCATAAAATCAGTGTTTCGATATATGTAAATATCGATTACGGTTTCGGTATTTAAAAAATAACGATACCACGGTAAAAATACCGAATTCATCTAACACTATATGAAATGGTAGGATTTATTTCTGATAGCAACCAGTTCAGTTAATGTCTGGCCAGCAAACCAAGAGCTATTAATATTTTCTGTGTCAGGGATAACCTTTTTCACCTGCATTGAAAAAAGTAATGGCAATAAGGGCTGAGCCCTTAGATTGTTACTCTGTAAAACCGCTGTCACGGCACTTTTTTTTTCAATTAAGTTATAGGCCTACTACACAAAATACATACGACTTTTTGGTCGTCTAATTTGTTTGTTTGTGAATGAAAGAATTGAATTTTTACACGATGTTTTGTTCGAGACACAGTACTTGCAAGCAACATATTTTAAGAATGGCTGACACAATGCGGGCTGGCTACAAGAGAATTTTTTTAGGCCATGGCGGGTCGAACTTAAAAGGTCGGCTGTGCAGAGGCCTTGGGCGGCGCGTTGTCATGCCTGTTCTATGTCATGGCTGATGCTAGTAAGGTGCTTGATAAGATCATAACCATTGTCAATATGCAATGCGATTTTTTATTTAATTTCCACCTCGTTACACGTTTTATTGTTACATGGAAAATGCTTCCTCTGTCTTACCAAAGTTTGTTTTGGATGTTGGGTCCCGGTGAGCATGTCCTTGCTCGTCCTTTGGGCTAGTCACAAGTTTTCCGATGTTATATGAAAGTTGGGATACAATTATTTTATTGTTATAAAAAAAGAATGAAGAATTTTTTTTTCTATTCTAGGAGCTGCACAGATATCTTATGTCTTCTTCTTTTCCTGATATTTATTGTAGTTTGGGTAGTAGTCGGTATTCTATGTAAGTATCCTGTGTGTGTATGGATTTGTCTGACTGCCATATTCGTAGCCAGATAATTAATTTTGTATTAATCTATGCTCATAGCTGAGTTATGACTGATTTGATTGACTATAAATCATGTGTAACCTATGTTAGAATTAAATTCTTCAGAATTTCTTGTTTTACCCCAGAAAGAGCGGACAATCAGCCCCAAAAGGTAAACGCTGATTCTCTCAGCTGTGCAGTGACTTTTTTTTTTTTTTTTTGCAACCCTTGGAAGTAGTAGCTGCCTAAAAAATATGGACGTCTACGAGACGGGGTTAAAAGTATGTCCTTCCTAAATTTTAAAACACGTAAAGTACTAAATGTAAACAAAAATAAATAAAAAATGCTATGAAGCATGGATTGATTCGCTACCTTAGATGTGCCATTCAAGTTTTGATTTACTGAAAATATTAACAAAATTTCAAAGCTGCAATAAAAACTGCAAAATATTCAAAACAATATTGTTATAATCTTCTTCAAAAAGGATGGATCGACTAAAACAACCCAAATATACTGCACTATGAAAACCTTAAATATCAGTTAAAAGAATACATAATTTAAGTTTAAAATTACTTCGAACTGTATGAAAATATGAATTTACAGTAAGCTATGAAATTGATCTATTAAGCTGCTTACGCCAATACGGAGAAATCGTTACGGAAAAATGTGCAACAAATTGCATGACCATGGATATTTAATAAGCTACCGGCCAATCTCCAATGCCTACAAATGTTTAGTGATGTTAATTGATAAAGTGCACCTGTAATATGGATTAGGCTTGGTGCTTCTGTTTACACTTGTTTGCTTTGTGTGTTACCATTTGCTTGTTTTGCTGTTTGTCTCTTCAATATTTTTTATTTTGGTAGCCAAGCACTCACAAGTGCTCCTTAAATCTTTGAATTTAATAATTTATGCAAATGTGTACTTTATTTCAGCTGTAAAGTGGGGCAACCCAGAAACATTGCTGCTTCCAACTGACAGCTCTGGAAAAATTTGTGGTGGAAAAGACTTTCCGTAAGTTAATTAATAATTATTTAATTAATTTCATTTCGACTTGGTAACTTTTTCCATTTGTTCGTGCTAAATGTAAGAGTCAAGGCGTATTTTGACAATAGGTGCTTAAAAAGCATTTATTGTTCTTTTTGGAAACTGCAAATCTGGTATTTTTGTATTCCCAAGTGGAGCAATGTGTGGAATTATCTTCATATTCACAACCACCTAGCCCCAGTTAACTTTGAGGTTAAGACCAACTATTGACGCCATTCGGGGCATTGTCACACGGCCTTTTTAAATAGTATGGTTGATAATAGTATGGTTCCTGCAGCGTATAATAATTTTGCCTGTATGTGTCTCCTATCGAGCAGGATGATCCAAATTGTGTATAACCTCTGGTAACATCATGATGCTACTGTACTTTTATTCTCTCCAAAAGGGCCATCTAACTTGGGGGGGGGGGGGGGGGGGGGTTGTTAGTAAAGTGATCCAACTTCCCCATTGTCTGATCCCTCTTAATGAGGTTTTTTCGGTGGGATTCACGTAAAAAAGTGGTACGTAAGTAAGCTGATGTGTTTTCTAAGACTGCAGGTTGAATGCTTGCATGGTCGTACACACTACTAAGTTGATGAAACTGAGTGCAGTGCTCTGCCACTGAAGCTGGAATTGGGCTTTACATGACAGGACTCATTTGTTGATGGAGAAAGTTTCTATTAACAACGCATATGGGTTGATTTGGAATTACCATGGGATGGTTAACTCGGCAATTTTAGGCACTGTACCCTGCCTGCCTTTTATATGTGCCAATTCTTTATGTGCCATTCCTTTCCACTACACGTTGCACTCAGTGGCAAACAATGCCAGCAATTAGTAGAGAAGTTAATGCAGTAGGCACCAATAGGACTCTGATTCCACTCCTCATCACATCAGCCTCCGCTCGACATGGTCCAAGGGGATGACGTGTCTCTACACTCATTAGTTTCCAACTGGAATAAGTGCAGCCTTTGTTTGTGAGGAGGTTCAGCACAGATTTCTTCACTTCATTTCTTTGATACTAGAGGAGAGGGCTGGGGGCTTGAAAGCACTCTCCCTAAACGGGACAAGAATGCAAGCGTACCCGTTTCCCCCTTTTGACCTGCATCCCAAGGTGATCAAGAATATCTGGGACTGTCCCAGTCTTTTTCTTTTTTATTATTACCAATCATTGGCTAGTTTACAAGGCGTTTATCGATGTCTGGAATTTTATGGTGGAATATTCCACGATCCTACCTCTGCTCAAGTGTGGAGTAACAAAACAGTCATCCGGGATGTGGTTTCCTGCCGTTCAAAGTGTAAGGTGCTATTAGTTTTTAGCCTTCTATAAATAAATAAAACTTTTTGGCAATTACAAATGGTCAAGCAAGGATCGGGGATAACTGACAGCCTGCCAAATGTAAGAGAAACGATTTCAAAGCGAGTGCATCCTTATTGGAAGGTATGTTGGTTTGATCGTTACAAACCAAATTTTTGGTTGGTATCCCTGTAATTAATTGGTGGCCAAAACTCTTCTCTTGGTTCCTGCGTCCTATCGTGGCGAATTTGCTAAAGATTGCAGGTTTGTAACACTTATTTACGCGTCGGCATTTGTCCAGAAATTCAACATCATGATGAGGGTTCCATATCTGTGTGGTATCGGCCTTGGTCTTGGCGGTTTAGGCATTGCTTACTGCGCAGCCTCCTCATATATAAACCGAAGCGGAGCATTAGGCTCACCTTTTCTTCTCTACGACGCATGCTGTTAACATCGCTCCGGAGTGAAGAACTCGGTTCCCGGTTACCACATGGTTTCCGGTTACCACACGGTTCCCGATTACCCTCCGATTGCCGGTTGCCTCTACGGTTCCCGACTACTCTCCGATTGCCCGTCATGCCTAGAACGAAGGGCACTCCTAAGGACGGACTCTCGATCTGCCCTCCTCGTTCCACCTCCCCGGTTCCCTCAACGCAACCGACTTCTGAAGCTGTTGAGGTCTTAGAACTCACTGGGGATCATGAACCTCTCGATTCACAATTACCTCTGACGAACATCCCTTTCTTTCTGAACCCTCGGTTCCCCTGCAACCGCATGACATGGTTACCTCTTCTCCAATTCCCTGCAGTCAGCCTGCTCCCAAACGTGACTTACGTTCCCTCAGTGAGGAACTCGCTCGTGCAAAGGAAGCTTATGCTAGGCTCAAGTTACAAGTCAAGGTCCGCAGAGCTGCTGCCAAGAAGGCATCCTCTTCTGCTCGTCTAGTACCATTGGACCTTTTTTCACGTTCCTCCCAGAGCATTCACTCTGACCCACCATGCGCTAGCAGTCCCCTTTCCAGTTGTCAAGTGCACAGCCTTATGGACTATTCTCTTCGCATCTTCAAGCGCAAGTTGCCACCGGTTACTGATTACACCTCACATTGGGTTGCCAACGTCCTGAAGCGACACTGTCCTGAAGCAGCTGGTCCATCTCACCAGGTTGCCGGTTCCCTACCTGCAATCCCGTTCCGGTTGGCGATCCCATTCGATTCCCGCCATCGACAAGGGACGAGTCTCAAGACTCTTTACTTTTCACCGGACCCATCCCTACAAGAACAGGAACCGCCCTTTTTGGGCAATCGCGATCCCTCGAACATTCCTCTCCCTGATCTCCTCAAAACAGTAGAAGGGATCGTTCCCGATTACTTTCTGTACAAACCCAGTGCTCCTACCGACGTCTCCTGCAAAAATAGCGGACTCGTCACAGGATATGGATTTGGCCTGCGAGACCAAGCCCCTCATCAGCCTCCACTATTGGGGCAATCGACTACACTTCTCACGACCCTCCTGCGGAATGGTGGGATCCTCCTGGGGAACGGAGCACCCCTTGAGTTGGATAAGGAATCACCACCTCCCAGACCAGGCCGCGAGTCATTCTTCTTTAGTCCTATAGGGGAGGAACCGCGAATTCCCGTAACTTCGATACTTACCCTGAATCAGAATTCCTCACTGCAGACACCAAACTTGACTTCGGTTCGGCTCTGTTCCTCCCTCGATGAGCAGCGGTTCCCGTTTTTGTTCTACGAGACAACAATTGCGTCTTATACCTCGGATTGCGTGCCGCCTCACAAGGGGACGTCCTCAGAACAGCAGCCAATGCTCTCTGCGAACGTCTCTACACCGGGCGAGCCACCTGACGACACTCGTCAACTACGGTTCCTTATTAATCAAGTCTTCGAGAAGAGCTGCTTCGCTACTTATCATGCTATGAACTGGTTTACTAGGGCTCTCTTTAACTCCACGCTCCTCCTACGCGAAGTCGCCTAACCTTCGTGACTCCACACGCCACCTGCTAAGGAACCAGCCCATCCATGAATCAGATAGCCTTTTTAGAGGACTCATCCCTATTGCTGCACCCCACCTAGACGTTTCCCGCAAGCCACGTCCCAATCGGACTCAACGATCACGAACTTCGAACCCCATTCGTCCGGATCCCCCCAAAGAAGACTGGGGACCTAAGAAGCCTTCGTCATCCGCTTCGGTTCCCGTCCCACGGTCATCATCGCCTTTCCGTCACGATCCCAGGGACGTGGCCGTGCACGATCCCTGGGACAATCCCCTGCTGCCAATCAACGCCGGCGTCGATCCCCCTCACGATCCCGCTCTCGCAATCACAACACATATTGATATTACCTCTCCCCCACAAGCTGTGGAATGTCGACTTCGTTATTATGCCAAAGCTCGGCAAAGCTCGGCAAAGCTCGGTAGCTTCGGATCCCATCATTCTGTCAATCATTCTGAATGGATTCAAACCAAAAATTTCACCTCTACCCCCACTACGAAGCCCGCCGTGGGAATCGGAAACACCAGCATCAACCGACTTACGCGCAGAAATTCATCTCTTACTTCAAAAAGCTGCGATTCGTCTTGTGCCACCACCCATCAGTCCAGGATTCTACAGCAGCATTTTCCTTGGCCAGAAGAAATCGGGCGGTTCACGATTAATTTTCAACCTTCGTCTCCTCAATCAATTCATCACGAACCCACACTTTCAAATGGAAACAGTGTCTTCTATACGGGACTCTCTGGTCCCCGACGATTGGATAATCTCCCTGCAGTATAATAATAATGTTGCAGTATGATCCAACCAATGGCATTGCCGTGCATTCTTTGAACTCTCAACATACAGTAGCCTGGGACAAGACCGCTGTTCTGCTTAAGTCCAATGTCCTCCATGACAACCACCTTAGAGCATTGGAATCTCTCGTCATCAAAAAGTTTGAGATGAAAGGAGTCCCTCTCATGAACATCGCTTCCCCCAGCTACACCAACATCAACCTGCTGGTTGGGCCTGAACTTGGCGCGGCCGTGGACAGAGAGTGGGCAGTCCAGTTCCACCGACAGATCAATGGTCCTGCTGACGTGCGCGAGCGTGAGCGTTCAAATTTGGATTCGACTAAAGACGATGAGATGTAAACAAATTTTTTCGTGGTTTTGGCGTTATTCTGAAGAAGGAGATTGGAGTTCTCCGAAAATTAATTGTTGAACTGTGTTTGTTCTACGTTGGTGGTATTGTGTTATTGTTTTGGAGATTCCTTCTCTTTCCAACATCTTGGGCAACGAACAAGAAAGAGCATTGTGTCCAGTTCGAGTTATCCGCTTCTACCTCAAGGGTTCCAAACCAATTTGAAAGGACCGGACTCAGCTCTTCATTCCTTTCAACAACACAACCGGTACAACCTCCACTCGTACGATTGCCACCTGGCTCAAACCGTCATCGTTCAAGCTTATGAAGCCCTGGATATCAACTGCCAAACTGAAGGAATCCGAGTTACGGCACCCGAACTCCGAGCCATATCCACTTCTTGGGCTCATCACAGTAATAATCCAGTCTCCGACATCATGCAAGCTGCATCCTGGCGGAGTCCCACTGTTTTCACATCTCACTACCTCCGGGATATGTCTCATCACGCCGATGGACTATACTGCATTGGCCCCTTTGTTGCGGCACAACGCGTACTCTAACCCCTCGTGCACACTCTGTTTTCTTTGTGGGAACCGCTCGCTACCTAAGGGAACTTGGTCGACGAAGTCTGTGGAATGCTTTAAAAAAGGTAATGTATATTTTCACGGCAACTAGAAACATCAAAATACCAGTATTACCTGGTTGATTTTGGTTTCTATTGCCTCCTGAAAATGTACATTACCTTGCTTCCTTCCCTCCTCCCCTCTTGTCGCCATCCGGGCACAATAGAGGTCCGAAAAGGTGAGCCTAACGCTCCGCTTCGGTTTATATATGAGGGGCTGCGCAGTAGGTAGCGACACGGAAGGATATCTTCGATTTAAGTTCTCTATATTAAACAGCACTTGGAGAAGAGAAATGCTTTAAAATAGGTAATGTATAGTTTTAGGAGGCAATAGAAACCAAAATCAACCAGATAGTACTGGTATTTTGATGTGTTTATGCGATCATTCACTAATCTGAGTTCCGTCTAGCATTAACTCAATGCCTTTAGTCTCATTTGTTCAGGAATTTAGTTTATTTAGTTTGCTTTATGTATGAAGCTTTTAGTTAATTTTGATGTAGAAAAATCACAATCCTAGGGGATATAACATTGATTTCCATGAATGTATTAAACTTTTAATACATCTCTAGCAGAAAAATTTATATCTAAAATGCTTTAAGATCAGAAATTGTGAAATCCCCCCCTCCGTGGTTGCCGTGGTTGTTAATAGGCGATTTACGTTTTAACTAAACTGAAGTCATCGTTTATAGATTTTTCTTCACCACTTCACCACATTGGTGTGGATATTATTTCCCACTTATAGGATTTCGGAGGAACTGAGCCCCTACGTACTCTAAAAAGCAGAAAGTTGAAAAGCACTTTAGTATTTAAGAATATATATACAGACAAGCCATCAAGTGAAGGGGTTAAAACATGCCAAACAACAGAAACTAAATACGGATGCAAACCTACTTACGTTGCCTTTTGGACTTGTATGTTAGACTGCCTGAGCGGGGAATCAAACCCACGACCTCTGAAATCAAAGGCCAAGGTCCTACCGCTGAGCCAGACAGACACGGCCAAAAGGAGACGGCCGTAGGCAACATTTAACACGCACACATATACATGTAAGCATACACTTTCGAGCTCGTTGGCTTTCCATCCCGTTTTAACAACAGAAACAACATGGTCCATGTGCTCTGTTGTTGTTTTAACTTTTTTGTTGTTTGACATGTTTTTAACCCTTCACTTTAAAATGGTTCCGATCTTGGAACCGAAACGTCGTGATTTGGTCTTTCACCTGCACTTAATGGCTTGTCTGTATATATTTTTAATTCCTAGGTATTCTAACATCAAGAGCTGCCTATAGACACTCTAATAGTTAGAATTAGATCTACAGTATTCATGTAATGTTTCAGATCACCTTCCACTGTTAAAAGTCTGCAGAATGTATCAGAGAGAACTATGTTAAACACCAATTTAATCCCCATCTGTAAAAATTGGGTTTTATTTTTGTATCTCCTTCCCATCCTCCCTTCATCTAGCACTGCTCAGTGGGCTCGATACAAAATTCTAGCTTTCTGGGACTTAGGAGACCAGTCGGGAGACAGAGAGTCTGTCAGAATAGAGTTAGTTTAAAGGGAGAGTGAATAGCTCAACCAAGATGAAATGCAGAATATATCAGGTAAGTATGTTAACAAAACAAAAAGTAATTCGTAATGATGGGAGTGTGGTGGGATTGACATTTAGGATTGAAAGGAAGATTCTGTTTTCGTGTTGCTCACTGGAAGTTTAGTTTCTGCTTGGTATGATGATGCTGTAGGAGGTGTTTTGTTAGGATTAAAATAATTTGAGCAAGAAAATTTACTCCTTAGTCTAATGAATGTAGAAAGTAAACAGGCCAACATGGTGTGGACTACTGCTGTTGCATCTGTGTTATTACAACCTTTAGTATTAAATACTGTTTTTTTTTTTTTTCAGAGACAACAAGTTTTTGTATTTTTTTGACCTCAGTAAGTGTATTCAACCCAAATTTGGCCTAAGCTGCTCTACACCTCAGGTATGTGTGTTTTATGATATTGTGTTACTCTGTTATTGTGTTTTGTTGTATTGTGTATACAGTAATAAAATTATGCCTTAAATAATTTTTTTTTAAGCATGCAATGTCGGACACAAGTTTGATACTTCGCCATGAAACAGAAATGAGAAAATTTTTGGTTTAACCCCTTCGCGACCAGTAACGAACATGCGTTCGTCATAGAGACTTGCACAAGCCGAACCATAACGGACATGTGTTCGTCATAGCATTAACTTCCCTCTGTTGGCAGCCGTGACTGTGGTTTTAAAGACCAAACTTTTGGCTAACAATTAGTTCGTTCTGGTTTCAAAGACCAAAACATTTAGCTAACAATTGGTTTTCCTGCTGATAGATGTTCATTTGTTTTGACCACGTGTTGAAATCTGGTTTGTTAGGATGAGAATGAATTTTATACCTGGTTGCCAAGGGGTTAAGGGAAATTTAGACTTCTGAAGTTCTCAGTGGTGAGGTATAAAATTGTCATCCAATTTTTTGAAACAGCTGGGTTCTTCAAAATTATGCTCTTCAATGCTCCATCAAAGGGCAAATCCAAAGGAGAGTCATGGGGGGGGGGGGGGGTTGCAGTCCCATCAACGGCCTATAAAATCACTAAAGTTGTCAAAATTGTCGTAAAAATATAGGCAAATTAAGATAAAAATGTATCAAAATAGAAAATTCACCCTGCGGCCCTCTCCAACACTTTGTGCTGGATATGCCTTTGTAAGAGGTTTTAAGACATGATAATGAGCTGTAAAGTAATTTGATTAATTTCTTTTTTATTGTTTAAGTTAGGCAACGAGGTAGTGATCCACATTGTTGGGTAGTTACAAATTTGTCCATCTGCACCACGTTATTTTATATTTGCTATTTGTGATGGAGGGCAGACCGAAAATTTAAAACCATCAATGGCGGTGGATCGTTGGATCCAAGATAATTCATGAGCAAAATTATCTCCTTATCTAGACACACGCCAGTGTGTTGCCGCTAAGTAAATGAGATTTATTTGTTTAGGGACCGGTCATTATTTATGGCAGGGGGTGGGCCGGAGGAAATGTAAATATGACTACCAAATTTTTGATGTTCCCCCCACCCCCTTCGAGACCCTGAAAAAAATCTTGACTCAAGGTCCAAAAATAATGTGTCCCCCCCCCCCCAAAAAAAAAAATATAATAAATGTGCTTTTCATGTACCCATCGAGACTGTCTGCAGTTGGTTCCTGTAGCCACGATTAGTGCTGTAGCCAAACTTAGTAAGTAGCTCTCCACACCGACAGTTACCATTAAAGGAAAAGTATCTCGTTTTTAATGAAAAGACTTGTTGGATTAAAAATGTTCTATAAAATGTTCTTTACATCCATCTTTTGTCAATATTTATACAATAAGAATGATGAACGCACTGTTTGCTTGTATGACCACATCCGTAACATAGTTAACACCTGAAAGACGGAAGAAGCCAAGAAACCAGTTGCCATGGCTTTTCTACAAATATTTTTGTAAAAACTAGACTTGCAGAAATGCTCCGAATAATAACAAAACCTTGTAACACTCACATCATGGCGGGTTTGGAAGGGGGGGGGGAGAGGGCTTGGCCCCCAGAAGCTGAGCCATTTTTAGAAATTTTGAGTGCTGAAGTGTCATTTTTTAGGTCCAAAAATGATTTTCTTCCAGTTGGTCAGTGTGTGTTTGACCCCCCTACCCCTCTTCACGGGACCTCGAGAAGGTCCAAAAATTTCATGACCCCCCCAATTTCTTCTGGCTTTCCCCCGGCGGTAAATAATGACCGACCCCTTAATTGTTTAAATGAGTTTAAAGTGCCACTATCACCGTTTGAAAGCAGACGAAATCTGACATCATCTAGCACTATGTAGTACTACCTAGCTCTTGCTTGCACCAAGCGAAAGCATGCATAACGGCATTTCTTTTAACGAAACAAACAAGTCACGACATCCTTAATTATTGAGTGAAAATTTGGTTCGTCCTCGTGCACCTGGGAGCTAGCTTTAAAGATTAACAATATCACTGCCGCTAGATGGCGCCAGGGTATTTTCATTCGCATTTCAATCGGTGATAGTGCCACTTTAATTGCCAGATGTAAAAAGGCAGCTCACTAGCAGACTGTGACTTTTAACAAACCTATGGCCGATTTCAGCCTACTGGTCAAAATTCCCCATGCTGTAAAAATCTTTGCAAATCATTGTAATCAGGTGCACAGGACCCAGAATGAAGAAAATCTCAACATTAAACTGTGGGAAAAGGAGAAAAAGTGCCCACAATCATGTTGATTTGTGTTACTGGTAGCTAACTAGCCTGACGGCTCCTACGTTAATTCTCATAAGGTATAAAGACACCTGTACAGCACAATAGGGAAGGCTGTCAAATCTAAATTTTGGCAGACAGGTAAGGCATCATATGCGGAAGTGGGTTTTGCAGCTAGAAGCCAGTCGCCCTGAAGTGGTGCGTTAATGCAAAATTATTTTGTTTCAAACCGGTGTTCGTATTGTCATCCAACAGTCTATTATAATATGCTAAGTGTTATGCGCGTATGGTTTCAGTACTTAGTGTCAGAATACGTTGTTGTTGCAAAGAGGCTGCTTACAAAAACAACAAAGCTCACTAAAAGACTGGGTGTCTTTCTTAGCAAGAATAGTAGGAAACAAAATGCAGATCGAGAGCAAAGGGTTCAATCAACGAGGAAAAAATAATAATTTTTTTTAAAGAAGTAGGTCTTGGTAATTCTTCATGTTTGCTGGTTGGTCTAGACGCACGCTAGTGTGTCACAGCAAGTAGACCATCGGCCAAGTAGATGAGATTATATATTAACTAGCGGAGTCGCTCGCTTCGATCGCTCATTCCGCGTCGTCTCACTCCCCTTCCCTCCCCCGGTCTCGCCTCCCCCCCTCTCATTAAGTTGCCGTTCGGTCGGTAGATGGCATCTCGTATGTTCGCGCTGCTGGAGGTTGCGTTCTGGGCACAGCTACTATCTCAGCGACCCTTGGCTGCTACTCTTATAATTTGCCGTTCCGTCGGTAGATGGCATCGTATGTCCTGCTGGCTCCGCTGCAGATGCAGATGACTGCTTCGTATGTCCTGCTTGCTGCTGCTGCTGGCTGCTGCTGGCTGCCTTGCGGATTTTGTGTAATTATATATATAGATTGTTATAAATGTTACTTTTTAAATTTCACATGTACATCTTTCAGCCTAAAAAAAAAAGATCTTTTTTGTTATTCTGGGCTTTTAAACAATGCACTCTTTGGCATCAACAATGGAGCATTCCTTCTGCCTTCAGTGACGTGTGTTCTTTACAACAATGGAAAAGTTTTCATTGATGTAGTACTACTTGAACCTCGATACCGTGCGTTCATTTTTTATGACCAAAGGTGTACATGACTACATACAATGGGAAAGTTATAGTCCTAAAATTTCACCAGGAAAAAAAATGGCGATGAAGATAAGACAATGTGACCTTTGATATGTGCACAGTCCAATGAAAGTTATGTTATCCCTCCAAAATCAAAATTGGTATAGAGAAGCCGCCAAGTTTCCAAAAAGGGTCGGCCTTTGAAAATAGTGATATCATTCAACCAGGAAAAGACCTTCAAGAATAATCCTATTAGCCAGAAAACGTGGTGCATTGCCCACTTCTTTACTTTAGCCAGGAGTGATTATGGTTAGGCCACTTAAAAAAAAGTTGTTTCTCGAGCCTTTTACGAAAAAATTCCGTGCGGGCGGGCGGTTTTTTTTATTATTTATTTATTTTTTTTACCATAATATAGGAGTTGTAATTTAAAACAAAGCCAATTTTGTTCCAATTTTTTAATGAAAAACTTCAAACAAATATGCCAGTTAACATGGGAACCCTATCACAATATTTGGTGAAGCAAAAAACAACAAATCGATTTCTTTTTCTTGTTTTTTGTTGCTTAAACAAGTAAATTACTCTTGCATTTCTGCAAGAGATTAGCATTCGTGCAAACCGAACAAATTGGATAGGTGCCATCCACGCGAACTAGGATTTTGTTGCTTCCACAGTGGGAACAAATGTCAACAAATGAGTTACTGTTGAAGTAACATACTTCAACGTCACACAAACAGTCCAGATTTGCTCGTACAAATAGTTTAGTCAGAACTGCAGAGATCCTGGGTGCTCCTTCATTTATGAGTTCTTGAAAAGTGCAGCCACAAGTATAAACATAATAGTCTAATACACGATCCAAAAGACGCGATCATTGTGTAGTTGGAATTTACTGTTGGTGGGATGAGTGTGCCTGTCTGGTAAATACAGTCTTTGGCTATTAGCTTTTAGTACGTCGAAAAACATTTTTTGAGGAACAGTTTCTTTAGTTTCTGGTGCTTTCATTTCTGGCTCAGTTACGAAATATGTAATGTACCGTCCAAAGTCACTAACAATGTCCAATACACGTGCATGAGGGAAAATACGATCAACGCCGTCTTTCGTCTCGGAATTAGCCACGTGTGCGGTAACATTGCATTCGTCAACCTTCAGTCCTTCCGGAAGCACAAAGTTATCAGTTGGATCCAATGTTTAGTTTATGATACTCTGGTAAAGCTGCAATACGGTGCAATTTGTTCCATAGATGCCTAAAATTCCACACAGGCAAATTTCGATCGATTTATACACGAGCTGAGAGTTGGCGGTGGCTGAATGTAAACAAACTTAAAAGCGATACGTCTAACGCACTTGCATTCGTTAAGTAATCCGAGTGATCCAAGATGGTTCTAATAAATACAAAGTGGAAACCAAACCGAGCAATACCAAAAGCTTTACCTTTGAGCGTCCACTATTGGCTTTAACCCAGTCGCGTGCCAAGCCAAGAGCCAATCAGCGCACACGATGCATTGCATGACTCGACCAAGCAGCGCCGCTATCTTTCAAAGAACAGAGATAGAAAGAAGCGCCAATAGCATTCCGAGGCAAACTGAACGGGAGCAGGTGACGTCAAAAATTTCCCATCCCGCTTTACTCTTAATGCAAGGAAGTTGTGACGTTAGCGTGATATAGCGCCTTAACCGGAAGTACGGTTTTGTTCTCGGAAACTACGCTATTGGCGCTTCTTAACTATCTGTATTCTTTGCTGTTGTTGATCGCTTGATGTCCCGTTGCCCTCGTTTTTGCAGTGATAATTGCCTACACACCGTTCATTTTCACAAATCGACGTAGGAAATCGATGAATTACAAACACTCACACAAAAAAAAGGTCCGGTGAATTCAAAATTCGTAAGAACAGATCGTGAGTTGACATTTCTAGTTGCCATAAACTAAAAATAAAAGGTCGGTGCGGGGGGTTTGGAGTCCGTGCGGCGGGGCTTGGGAAACAACTTCTTTTATTTAAATGGCCTTAACTGCAAAGATGATGAATTGAATAAATCTCAATCTCAGAGCTATAGAATTGTACACCAAGTCCAACATATTTCAGCAGTGTAAGAAATTAGTTGGACAAAGACATAAAGAAGTGGGCAATGCGCCAAGTTTGCTGGCTAATAGGATTAACCTTAGCGACCTTTCCCTGGTTGAATGATATCACTACGTTTGAAGGCCGACCCGTTTTAGAAACTCGTTGGCTGCTCTTATAAAATTGTTGATTGGATTTAATGTAACCTTGTGAAAAATGGACCCCTTTACCATGGGAAGATACTTTTAAACCATGATAATTGTGATGCTCGAAGAAGTGTGGCTGCATTCGAAATATGGAGGAACCCCTACAATCCTGATTGTATGTTATAAAAAATGAAAACCTAGTAACCTGGCTAGTGTCGAAAGCTTGAAATCCTTTAACCTTTACATGTTTTAATTTGGTTCTCAGGTTTGCGTCAAGAAATGTCCAAATGAAACATACACTCCTTACCAAAACCCTATTGAATTAACAAAACCATTTAAAGATTTTAAAGACAATGACAAATTGGTTTGCAAATATGAAATAGACCAAGCTATGGTAAGTAGCATTTTATGCCTGTTTTGAAACTGATTGCGTCATAATTGGTTGTATGAAACTGACACACTTTTTTTTTTCATACTCCTACCAACAGTCCGTAAAAGAGCTAGTTGAACTAGGTCATTGCGCACCTTACACGCTCAAAAGCGATGACAGTATGTATATTTATCTGCATTATTTTTTTTTATTTAACTTTCGTCATTTTATAAAGTTGCTTATGTCGAGTGTCGTACCTAGAATTAGGGATGGTTCAACAATTGGACCAGTATCGGCCGATATTTTTGATCCGATAATCGATCAGTGTGTTGGCTTCACTGCAGGGTGCCTTTGGCGCTTAACGCGCCGAGTTTCTTTCACAAATCGGTTAGGTTTAACGTGATTAAGTAATTCGCAATCATCTGACACCTGATAAAGTAGAAATCTGTTGTTCTTAACTCTTTGCACGTGGGACCCGTAAGAGATACGGACGTATGCAGCATCACTCACACAAGGGCCATGGTGAGATACGCGCACACATCCATTCATAAAATGGCAGTAGTTTTTTTGTAGCTTTTAAAAGATCTCACTAAAATGTTATAAAATACCATAAAAGTTATTTTACATATATATTGGCATACAAAGATATATTTTGCCATAAATTAGTACTTTTGGGTCACATTTGAAGTTTAGATTATCATTCAAATTTCGACATCACATATGAAAATTAGTAATAATACAATTAAACTTCACAGTACTAAATGTGAATTAAAAATAGACTATAGTGTAACTGTTCTGTTGTAAACGTTACTAAAACGAGGTACCTAGGAACTGAAATCAACAAAAATTGGAAGATTTACGCTTATGTAGAACATTTAATGAGAAAAGTATGACAAACTATACCAATGCTATACAAAGTTAAATATTTAATTAATAACAAAACTAAGAAAATTTTATTTAAATCTTGGATTTTATCACAAGTTAGATACATTAGTAACATCTATGGGTCAACTTATAATGGATTTATTTTAAGATTGCAGAAAATACTCAATAAAGCAGTAAAAGTCCTTTTCAGCAAATCAGAAAACAAAAAAAAAAAAAAAAAAGAGATATTATAAAAGAAAACAATTTTGCACTTTAAGCAAATCTTTGAATATGGAATTATAATGCAAAATTATTTTAAAAAAAAATTTAAAATACATGTTAAGGCCATTAAAAAAAGAAAAGTTGGTTCTCAGGCCCTCTCGCACCGATATTTTGACGGGAAATAAAAAGAAACGACGCGGCAAAAATAGTTGCAGAACAAAAATAGCCCTTAGTGAGAAATTGAAATATAAAATTTCCATTTTTGTCGTTAAATAATTGTGTGGACACGTGGTAAGAAGCATTACGAGGCAGTATTCTTTATTTTACCCAAAGTAAAAAATAATTCCCCAAAATGTACTGAAAAATAGGGTTGAAAAATAAAAAAATACAAAAGTAAAATTTCGCCCGTCCTTCACGGATTTCTTGAGAAAAATGCCCGAGAACCAACTTTATTTTATTAAGTGGCCTAATAGAAATATAAGAAGATATAATAACTGGCCTAAAAGTCATAAGCCATTATGGACAAACTCGTATGGTGAAAGAAATCTTCCAATTTTAATACGAAATTAACTTCAAATATACTATGAAAAAGGAAATCAAAAAATGGCTGTTGTCAAAAAAAAAAAAATAAGAATAATTTTGAAATGTGATTTGTAAATAAGGCAGTGTATGTGATGACTAACAATTGTAAATATTCTGTACATAACAAAACTTACTAATCAACTTTAGTCCTACAATAAAGTAAGACTTACAGGTTTTATGTAATTTAAATTGTTCTGTTGATTTTGTAACAATATACAATGTATCTGGCACACACAAACACTTCAAGTTTCATGCCGTAAGTGTATTAGAGATTATTATTATTGTATTGGGGC
Source organism: Lithobius niger (assembly GCA_023313725.1). Classification (NCBI taxonomy): domain Eukaryota; kingdom Metazoa; phylum Arthropoda; class Chilopoda; order Lithobiomorpha; family Lithobiidae; genus Lithobius; species Lithobius niger. The sequence continues at coordinate 23,523 of JAHWFP010013698.1, forward strand.
AATGTGGCCTGATGGTTAGCATGATTGTCTCATGTGCCAGAGGTCCCGGGTTCGAGTCAGACCTCAGCCACCCCTGGCATTTTCGGGAAGAGAAGGGCCCTGTGATGTCTCATGCTCATGTCGATTGTGGTATGTGAAAGATCGTAGGAAACAACAACAACAGTTATTATTATTATTATTTGTACACAAATACAGAAAAAAATTTAAAAATGCTTAGTTATGAGGTGACAATAGGTATTATTGTGTTCAGCGTGTAAAGTGTTAAGCAAAGCCTTTCCAGTCTTTAAGTTTGATTATCAAATTTACTAATAATGATACGTTTAGTGCATTATGTTTAAGTCATTAGCACTAATACACATATGACAATAATAACACTTTGTAACGCCTTGAGAGAGTGTAAAAAAAGCCGGTACATTTGATATATAATGCTATTTTCAACTATAAGAAGTAGCAAGGATAATATTGTATTTCCTAATTCTTATTAAGTGTATTAAATTTTTCTTGGTCACAAGGAAACTAAATGTCAGTATCGTATCGGCAAAAACCTGCATCAGTCGCTCCCTTCCCAGAATATTTGTTTGAAGGGAAACTGATAATTTTTACTCCTCTACATGTCAGATCGGCACAAGTGTGGCCAACGGTACTCTAGTCCTTTATCATTTACCCTTGAATCCCTACCCATATGAAATCTTTTACCTAGCATAGCTCAGACCTACACAAGCATAGATAGGGGAAAGAAAGTTCACACTGGCTACCTCTCTGTCACTGCTGTGCTATTGGTGCTGGGAAACGGTTCAAATCTTAACAAAAATGCACTTACCATACAAGTTCGCTTCAGTCTTTGCCACTAGCTATTAAGGCTGTACCGAACGAAAATTATTCAGCCGAACCGAACAAACCTTAAATAAGCCGAACACCGAACACTTCCGAACCGAACAAAAATGTACCAAACCAATCTATCTTAAACTAAAATGTAGAAGAACTCGGTTCACAAAGATTCATCAAAGCACAAGTTTCTTAACAAATGTAGGTATTTTCACATGGACTTGTAAGTCCACAGATGTTGGAACTCTATTTAAACTTAAAAAAAATCTTCACTACTTTTACATTTTACCTTATAACTTCTGAACTGTTAGAGCTAGGAACTTGTGGTTTAGACCAACGGAAAGCTGGCGAAAAAACCTTCAAAATGGTGTATTCAAACATCAAAATCCGTCGATTAGAAGTGAAAATATGTTCGGTTTGGTAATTTGCGTTTGAAAGACCGAACACCGAAACAAACCGAACACTCCATGTTCGGTTCGGTTCAGCCTTACTAGCTATGATTGGTTGTGTCAACCAGATATTTTTACCATAGTTAGGATTTGTAATTTGGTAGTAGGAGAGGAATAATGTTTTTCTGAAATTTCAGTTGTTCTCCAAATAATTGAAAAAAAGAATGTTGTATGTTATTTTCACTCTGAATTTATTTGATATTTGGCGTATTAAAAATGTGTGTGCCACAAGCTGTTCTTGTCTAGTTTATCTTTTGTGGTATTTTATTTGCACGCAGTACATATTGTGAACGTGGAAGTGTGATAACTTAAGAACCACACTTACTATCTACGCTTGTGTGGTTAACTGGTTTTGTTCTAGACATCGAGAACAGCTTTTCTTTCTTTCTATGATTGCTTTTATTAACGAAGAGCACAACTTTTTTATTTTTAGAATTGGCCAAGGGAGGGAGTAAATCATATACATAGCTCATATGTGTTCATTTCATAGTTTGCATTCTTAAAACTCCTTTTGCGTTGGTACATGATGGACTATTTAAACTTTTGTGTAGGGTTTATTTGTCAGGGTATCTAACTGATCTTGCTGAACTGATACTTGCCAGTCAAAGTAAACTACTGGTCAATTGTCGATCATGAAAATGGATTGCCGATCGCCTTTTGCTTACAGTTTACAGTATCAATGGGGCAAAGTAGCCAGATGGTTAGTACCACTATCTCGTGTGCAAGAGTGCGGGATTCGAGCCTAACCTCTACCATCTCTGGCATTTTCAAGAAGAAAAGTACCCTGTGCTCGTGTCTATTGTGGCATGTAAAAGATCCTTAGGAATTTCCTCTTGGGAATTATCTAGCAAAACTTCTCTCTCGCCCTCTGGTGACGTGGCTACGGCTGGAAGCTGATCAAACTTGTAATGTATGCAGTATCAATAAGTGCAAGTATGTCTACTTACTTTGGGAGCCTCAACCCTTAGACACTTTTAGTGAACGTCAGTCATCGTATCCCATCAAGCGCTAGGTGGACCATCATTTACTGATTCTCACAGTAATGGGGACGGCTGACACTCTCAACTTGTGTACCGGCTGGTAGTAGAGCGTTGGTTGTGATAGCGGGCCTGTAATTAATATGGATGGAATCTACTGTCTGGACCGGCGTAAAGTTCCACTGTTTGCTGAGGGCGTTGGAAGTAAGAGACATGGGCATCTTGAACACTAAGCTCTGTATTGAGAAGGAAACACATGATGGTCCATATTGATTTATTTCTGGGACTCATTTCGAACAATTGAAGCAGTCACATTTAAAACAGTCTCTCACTTTAAACCGTGCGTCTCTCTCGAGCTTCTAGATTTCCCCAAGTAACTATACTGACGTAACCAGTTTGAATTCAATTACATTTAAGTTGAGTGAGTCTTGTAACGAATTACGTCTTCATACCTGTCGTTGTAGCTAGTAAGAGTTACGGCTTCGCATCTTGTGGTAGAATACCAGCTGATGGAATCAACTTGAAAGTAAAGGCATTTACTCTTGAAGAAATGTCGGGTATAGACTTAACTGCCAAACAAAATGGCTACCCCGCCTGTAATAGGAGGGTGATGTGTGAAAACACTAATTCACCCTTCAAGAGGGATACCAAGAAAAAAGAGGAAAGGATGAAAGAATAGCGACAGAGACATCATAGTAACGATGTAGAGAAGAGGACAACAGAAAAAGAGGGTTACAATAATCAGATTTAAGATTGAGAATTATTGTTGGTTTACACTTTGGTGAAGTTGCAATGAGACATTGTTGAAATGTACATTGTTGTAATAGGAAACAGATCAAGATCAACAATAGTGTGCGACAAGAAAGTGTGCATAAAAAAATGGGCAAAATTCCCTGCCATTGGGGAAAAGAGGGAGTGAGGGTACTGAGGGTGAGGGTACTGGGGCTTGGCTCATCCTCCCACATATTCTGCTAATGCTGCAGTCGTTCTCAATTTGGCTAATATCAAATAATTTAATAGCAATTAGAGCAACCACATTTAAAATTTGTGAGTAATTGCAGCTTTAATAATGAGTTTAGCAAGATTGACACCAATGATCAGTTCAGTAAGATCGTTCGGTATACTGATTGTTTTTTCGGCATACCATCACCCACGATCAGTATACCTTGATGCCTGGCTCCATTGAAAAGATTTTCAGTGCTTGCTCAAACTTGATTTTTTTGGTACTCCGTACTATCTGTAGACTGTTTAGAATTTATTGATGGTAGCTTCTTTATAAAACTCTTGTGTGTATTACAACGAGAATCATGCTTGTTTACCCCCTTTGTTGACAGCTTGGTGATGTCAACTCAAGATAACTGATTCCACGAAAACGAACTTTCAGTGGTCTCTCAAAACTTAACCTGGATTCTTTTGTTAGGTCCAAGTATCTATAAACTCCATAGAATTTACTGACGATATCTTCTTCTACTCTTCTGTGTATTACAACGAGAATCATGCTAATTTCCCCCCTTTGCTGATAGCTTGGTGGTGTCAACTGAAGATATCTGGCTCCACTAAAGCCTTAACCCTGATTTTTTTTGGCTAGTTTGTTTTATTTTTACACTATAAAGAATTTATTGATGGTAGCTTCTTGCTTTGTAACCCTCCGTGTATTGCAACAAGTCATGCTTATTTACCCCATGCTGACAGTTTGGTGGTGGTTTTCCATACTTTCTTTGTTATTTGCGTTATCTTAACTGCTGTCTCAATTTTCCAGCCAATAAAATAAATAATTTTTCTTGTTCTTGATTAAAGGTTGGTTTGAGATCCTGTCATGCTGTTTCTGTGTTGTACTTGTCGGCTTTCTATTTCACTTCATTTCTGCTTCCTGTTTCGTGCTCTTCCTTGTCATTTAGCGGGAGACATTTTTATACCTAAAGAGAAGTTGCTGAAACTTGGCATCAGAATTAAAAACCCATGTAAGTAGAAGATTTTGTTGAGCTTGCTCTGAAGTTTTAAAAATACTAACAATATGTTTTTGGTTAGTTTTTTTTTTTAGTTTTTTTTTTTTTACCTATGATAGAAAACAGGGTCGGCTCCTTCAACTCACTCTCGTTATTAATTCTCAATTTTTGCAACGAAGCTTCAAACTTAAATTTATCCATAAAGCAAGAACAGCCTGAAATTTGGTATTTTGATGCTATGAACATGTCTGTAAAATGATTAGACACAGGAAATGGGAATGGTCATAATAAGCCTGAGGGTAACAAATACATAAATGTTTACTTATACTGTACCTAATTTTGCATGATTGTTGTGTAATCTGTTACTATTAATGTACATAACTATCAAAAAATGTCTCAGACTAGTGGTACTGGGACTTTACTGTGTTTGTTTTGTCTTATAAAGAGAGTGTTAGACTTTTAATGGATGTACACTTTCCTTACATTTTGGTGGAAATTTTGGCTGTTTCATTCCATGTATGTATCACTTTACTTTAGTTGATGTAAAGCTCAAAGAAATTAATAACAAAAAAAAAAAGAAATACAAGAATTTACTAAATAGAAGTTCATTCATGTAGTTCATAAAACCATGCTTGTTGCCATTCTAGTTTATGAATAAGAACTTATGGGTAAGTATGTCATTAACTTTTTAATAAATTGCTTGTGAGGTGATATTTTTTCATTATGGGCCAGTAATTTTGAAAACTGTTTCTTTTTAGTTGTTGGAAGATGTGTCCCCTTAAAGAATGAGTTTTCTGCCATTGGTAACATTGATTTTTCAAAAGTTGATAACTTTACTGCCAATGTTGCAACAGTTCAAGAAGGCAGCCAGTAAGTAGGGCGTTTGTGGTAGTATTTAAATAATTATTGGTGTGTAGCTGGCAATTAAATACAAATGAATTCTACAAATTTAATATTTGGTGAGGGATTTTATAGGCATCTATTGTTTTAGAGTTCACAATTGTACGGTTGTTAATATTAAACTGACAACACAGAAATCGGTCAATTTCGCAAATTTTCGCCAGTTTATGATGGACGTCGATGGAAACTCCTCTCAACTGTCTTTATCAGGCTTAGTTTGAAGTACTATGGTGCTTTTGGACTACATCCGATTGCTTGCTTCGTCTGCAATGCGTGGCCCTTGTGGCCCCGAGTTGGTCAGGTCGTCGTGGTTTTGGTAGCCACCGATGTTGGTCATGTCGTTGTCTCCACTCTTTAGTGAGGCATGCATGAAGGTCTGCTCGCACTAGGTATTGGATTCTAGGGTAGAGGGGGCTTGGATATTCATTAGCTCATGCTTATCTTTTTTGTGCACCTGGATTGCCAAGGACTCTAATCCTCTTAGATGCTTGTCTCTTGTCGAATTTAAGACAATTAGAGTACTAGTATTCTCCCAACACTGATTTCTGTGTTGTGAGATTGAGCATTACTGTAGTTTCGTATATTTGCATATTTTTCGATTTCTCTGAACTCTCATAGTATCATGTGTTTACGTATTATTAAAACTGATCGCCAAAACCTCTTATTAATAGGGACACTGCAGCCAATTACGTTTCCCCAGTCCATGGATAATCTTTGTCCAATTTGTGGTATTTACCTTTTTTTCTTAGTGAAGCATAATACACAGGAAAAGCAGAGCTAATGAGCTTCTTGTCCAGCACTGGTGTTTGTCTCTGCATCCGCTATATCTTTTGAACCCATTATCCAATTCACTTAAAATTTTCCACATATTCCATGATGGTTCATGATCTATTTATGGAATAAGATGATGGAAAGTCTAATTGGCTTTATTATTGATAGATATTAATTAAAGATTTTAGACAGTCTGGTTTTTCTGGAGTTTGAGAGACTCGGAAACTGTCTTTGTCAAGCTACATCACGACCTCTCACTTCCTGTGGTAGTCTGACGATGACAGTCGTTCTGAGCCGCTCCAACTCCAGAAAACCAGACTGTCGAGAATCTGCAAGGATATTGGAATGAATAATATCTTTGCCTTAAAAATCTGAGCGTAGAAGACGTAAACATGAACTCAAATTTTCAAAGCAAGCGATGTGACATTTTAAAAACAGATGCATACGTACTTCCTTTGCTTTATTGACTTAGATTTTTGACTCCCCGAGTCGGAATTGAACCCTCAACCTCAAATAATAAAATACGCTTTGCTTGGTTTTTCCACCAGATGGCAACGTCCATGCTCCCTTCTCAGTATGCACCACCATCTCTTAGGGTGTCTCTTTGGGCGTCGACCATTTTGGATCACTGTTTTTGTGCTTAGTGAATTTTTTCGTTTAATTGTATGGGTGAGTTGGTAGATTTTGCCCTGGCAACTATAGTTTCTTATACACGCCTTAAAACTCTCGGGGACTTGCATCCGGGTTTCGAAAGTTCCGTAAACTGTGCTTTGTCTAAATTGAAACAGAAAATTCCAGAAACGGATCTACATTCCTATCTCTACAGTTTTTAATAAACAGGTATTTTGGCAAGTCGCCCAAGAAAAACTCCTTTCTTGCGGTTAATTTGGGAATGAAGCCCTCACACTTCTCAATGATGTTTTATGTCATTCCCAGTCAAAGCATGGTGACACCATTCTTTACTTAAACACACACCATCGCGCAACAGTGGAGAAAAGTTCTACAAGTGTACGAATGTGCCTATATAGAATAGGACTACTAAAGATGGTGACTTTTTTCTGCGACTAGAAGATCTAATAATCTTTTTAACTGTTATCCTCAACTTCTAGTGCCTTGCGTGTAAATTGAAGGTGAGGGTTTTTTCGAAATTCTAGAGCGTATGTGGGATGTAAATTTGTGCCAATATTTGGGTGGTCACACACTAATTACATGGCGAAAATCCATCTATACTATGAATGTCTGTATAAGGAACATTTCCATCAAATGAACAATTTTTCATTATTGTGTATCTCTACCACCTTTATAACAAAGTAAAATGAGATAAATTTAACCAGCTTTTCTACTTCAGTACACGTACAGTATACATTGTCAAGATAGTCAAAGTTAGTAATTTTTTTTTCTTGCCTCGCTTTTAGCTATATACCTATTGTGCACATGTCATGTGTATTTAATTTCCAGAACTTTTAAGCAAGTAGTTTACTGAGCCTGTGTTCAGCGAACTTCTACTTCGTCGTGCTTTTGGTACAGCCGAAATATGTTTGATTGCGTGTTTCCCATACCTGGATACAGCATTTAAAATGTGGCCTGATGTATGTATGAAGTGTAGAGGGTTTTAAGGTGGTGCTGAAGAATGTAAAATGCTTCTTGTCTTGATGCAGCCAAGCAGCATATTGGCACGTCGGGCAGCAATAGTGCATTGCCTGTTGATTTTAAGATTTGGAAGTAAATTCATACCAAGGGATTTCGCCTCAGGGACTTCAGGGACCTGTTCAGTTCCAAGAAAATAGGTAGCGTGGAGGTTGTTGGAACCAACATAAAGCACTTCACACTTGCTAGGATTGAACTTCATGCTATGAATCTCACAGGTGCTGCTTACAATTTTATCGACAAAACGGTGAGACCTGGTCTGGCATGCACCTTAGACGAACAGTGGGACCTGGTTGTTGATGATGACGTATACAGATTAGTGGTGATAAATAGTTGAATTTTGAACTTGTGCGTGCTCCAGCATGTAGTTGTTGCTGTGGTTGCATTTAGGAAGCTGATGAAGGCGAAACTTCACCGAAAATTTCGTGGGACCTGTTTTCCGGTTTCAATTGGTGGTGAAGTGTATATTTTGACTTCGTGAAACAATGCAACAGTTTTTAGCATCAACAATTCACGTTCACGAGAAGCATGCAACCGCATTAGCCATTAACGAAAGGTTTTGTAGTTGAGAATAAAAGTGAAATGATCCAGGAAAAAAAAATTTGGAGGGTTCAATACAAAAATGAAAAGAGAGGGAGAAGAAGGAAGGGAGGGAAGGAGGAAGAGACGCAGGAAGAAGAAGGGAAGGAGGTGAAGGAATGGAAAAAGTAAGGAAGGGGAAGGAAGGAGGGATGGATTGGGGGATGGAGGATCAATAATATAGGTACCTCTAGGAAACTTCCGTTTCCCGCATTAGATTATCTTTCGCTCCGATCCTGTATGTCAACATGTAATGGTGGTGGCCCTAGTTTATCCTGTAATAAATTGATCATACGAGTGAAAACATAACAATTTCTCATCCAAATATTAACAATCTAAATTTTTGTTTCGTACTATCTGCAAAATATTAGCATTCAGTATGTGCTAAAAATTGTTCCAATTTGCTTCCTTTTTTTTTTGTAGATTTATTGCCAAACTTCTGGATGCTCGGAATATGGGTGAACTGTTGTTTCAAGATTTCAAAACATCATGGCCGATAATTATAGGGTAAGTTACCTTTAAACTCCTGACAAAATATATTTGATAGAAGTTTTGCATGCCCTAATAGCTCTCCTTAATCATATACTAGCTGAAGCCCGTGCTAGGCACGACTGGTGTTTGGTGCATCTTTTGCAACATTGGGACGGTTTGCTCTCTCATGTGTTTATTGCGGAAGTCGTGTATCCTGTCTATGTATTTGTGCGTACACTGGCTAAAAACGCTGATTTTAGTTCGCTTAGCTCACTCAATCAGCGCGTCCCTTTACCTGGACTCCATACACTTTCATATGAATATTTCCACCGGATATAAGTAAATACACGCCTTTGTACAGCAAAGTTCAAATCTTTACCCCGCCTGCTGTGTCATTTTTTCATTAACCGAGTTTCACTAATCCTTTGATTTGAATTGTCTACAATGACAGAACCTTTCGCCAGCGGTTTAATATTAAGTTGCATAATACCTGAAACGTTGTTTTTACTACTATCCTAAAATACTTACCTGTATTTTATGTATGCTTCCCAAGTTTGGAAATGCTTTCCGTCCCAACCTTAAAACTTAACATACTCAGGGCCCTTCCAATGGCGCTCCCTAGGGAAGGGCGCACAATCGCCGTTAGGCGGCACCCCTTTCCCGCTTCTCATCACAGTTTGTTTGGGATGCGACGAGTAAAGTTTCATCTCTTTTCGCTCAACCTGATAGGCCTAAAATGGCGAATCGGAATTGTTGTTCCTGCTTCGGAAAAAAAGTGGGAATTTATTCAAAGAAAACACGACCAGAAGCATAACTATCTTTCGGATTCTGCGTGCAGAATTAAAAGACCCAGTGTGCCAATTTTTTCAGTGCTTCGTCGTGGCAGAGTTTCTGGGATTGACAGAATTGGACAAAAAAGTTGGCCGTGATTGGCGTGCATTGCCAATTGTTTGTCATCGATGAAAGCGTAACCACGGTCAACTATGGTCTTAAGAACGTCGTATTTCTCTTCAGTGGTTTGCCACGCTGGTTGGCCATCCTCCACGCATCGTGGAAGTTTGTGATGATGTATTTTTGCAGCAACGAGTCGACATGCGAAGCGTTTGGACGGGCAGTTGATACGGCAACTGCCTCCCTGACAATGTCACGGAAGTCCTTCATGATCACTTGTTCGCGGGGGCAGTCCGGAACATGCGGCTATGCTGCTATATGGATCCCGACTCGGTGATGGAATTGTACACGTAATGTGACTGATGCAGCGTCTACTAACCTAAGGAAACGAAGTGTCAGAGTAAGTAACACAGACTCGACCACAACCGTTATAGCTAGCCCGAATCACCCCCTAGGGCGGTTAGTCTTTCCTCTGGCATAGATCTGTTGATGTTGGACTCCTTCCTGCTACTTCCGTCATTTGGGGGGAAGGTGGATAGGAGGATGAATGTCCTCGCCAGTCAATGGCAGAGTAAGCGGAAGGCCAGCGATAAGTTTTTATAGGTCAATGTGAGTGCGCTTATAAGTATAATTAATCGTACTGATGTTAGTATGATTATTTATAGGTACAATTATGGATGTCGCAAGGTGTGCTAGCTGCCGACTATAGTCGGTGTAAACCTAGGACCTGGTTCCTTCAAGTAAAAGTGTGGGGAGAAACCATTCCCCTAGCTGTGACTCCTTTTAATATGGGGAAATGGATATGTGAAGTAATGAGACGTGTGTATGAACTGGGCCCAAACACTTAGACATACCTAGTGAGGTGCGGGCTTACGAGTTACGGGCACTGATGGCATCCTGGGCGTTTGGCTGAGGTACTGCTTTAGTCGAAGTGGTAGCAACCTGTTTGCGGAACCATGTAAACACTTTTATAATCCACTACGTCAGGGATACCAGTGGATCAAGTGGTGCCAGAATTGTACAAAGACGTATAGTGGCTGGAAGTTGCTTGGTGAAACTGAATGGGAGGTTAATGGAACTAAAAGAACGCCAGCCATAAATAGGTTTGTACTTTCCGTATTACCATTGCGTTTGATAATGTTCAATAATTCTTTCATGCAAATAGGGTTCAAGCTGATCCCTCCGCTACCATAGTGACTAGTGGTGTACCGATACCATGATACCGACTCTGGTACCGGTTCCGATACCAATAAACCGAATCCGTTCGGTTCCGATTAACACATGCCAGTGCCACAGCGAATTGGGGAAAATTAATAATAATGAGTTAATTATGTTCAAGGAGTCCAGGGTTTTGCTGTGGCAAATTTTTATAAATTTGCATACATTTTTAAACGACAATTTTGGTATACAAATTTGTATAATTAAAATTAAAAATGTTATTTGATTAAAAATTAGATTAAAATTAAAAAAAAATAGTTAAAATAACGTGTAACGATTTTTTTTAGATAATGTATCAAATTTAATTTTTTTTATTTAATTTAAAAACAAATTAAAATTAAATTAAAAATACTCACAACATAAATATATACGCAACACCAAAAAGTCTGTAAATCTCAGGCGAATTTTCGGTGGCAAATTAACTGCCACCTTCTTCAGGCCTAGCCCAGAGTTCTGTTCACAACAACTGCAAACGTCAACGGAAAAACAAATTTGAAATTTGGTGATTTTCTCAGTGGGACTTGGCTCCTAAAAAACAGCACTAGCTGTTGGAGGTAGTGTCCTCTTCCTGTGATGTTGTAAAGAATGGTTTCCACTGGATTTCGAGTTGGTGTATCAAGTCTGGGGTGGCAAACTGCATAATTTTTGGGTATGCAGGTGCTTGCTCATTTAGCAGTGGGATTTTGTTTTCTTTGCAGTGTAGAATAGAAAGGAATTCCAGGGCTCGCAGATGATCTTCTTTTCCAGAGTTG
>JAHWFP010013698.1:35917-84084 GCA_023313725.1 Lithobius niger
CCCCACACACACACACACTCACACCAAATCTCTTTGGGTGGCTGTGTTAATGCCGTGACATTAAATCATATGAAACGGGATTTGGAAACTGTTAGTCTTTCAATGTAATAGCATTTTAACGCAAATATATGTTTTAGTTTTCTAGCACTCTCAATGGTGTTCTCTCTTGTGTGGATAGTTGTGATGCGTTGGATTGCCTGGCTTATGGTTTGGCTTAGTATATTCTTGTTGCTGGGACTATTGTGTGTTGGTAAGTTCATCTTATGTAAAAACCTGATTTAGCTACAAATGATACATCACTTTTAAAGCATTTCATGCTAGGCAATTAAAGCAAATTTGAAAAAAGATTCACATGATTTGCTTGGACGTTTGTTTAACTATACGAGTCCCTTAGCCTGTACATGAGACCCTTTCTTCCTGAATACTCAGTTTATTACGACACTATATCCCAGTTTCATCCAACCAGCACATTTTTGAAAGCTCTTACTTGCTTTCTTCTTCAGGCTTGGGCCATCAAAATTCTCTTGCGTACTTTCCACCACTCTAACGAACTTTTTTCTTTGAGAGTTTCACTCTTCTCCTACTTCACAGTTGGCCTTGAGTAAACTTCCCTGATTGCTGGAGCTTTCGCTCTCGGTGATCGATTTTTTTCCAGCGCGGTCGATGGTGAAAACTTTTGCCGGTTCATTTCTAGCGTGCTGCTCAGGTCGGGAGGTACAGTTTTCGCAATATTTTGTACAATGGTTATTCTATGTTCATTAATTTAACGGACTTCTTTCCCGCGGCAACGTTGGATTGTGCTCGACTCAAGGGCACGTAGGTGTGTTTCTTTGAAGGCGTTCCCTATTGGCCTAATCTTCGATTGCTCCAGTCAATCCAATGTTTCGTCTGTTGTGTGGATAGCTGTTGCACTCTTATTCTCTTGTCCTTTCAAGGTGGCTTTGGTATAGTCACAGACCCTTACGCAAATTGCTTTTTGGATTCCCGAATGTATCCTTGGGCGCATTCTCCACATGGGAGCCAGTCAATATACTGAAGCAGTTGTAGTTGGCAGTTCTTTTTCTTCGTAAAATTGGTCTACCTTTTCTTCTTCTTCCCTTCACCACTTGATCCGTCTACCACACTGACCTCTCTTTCTGATACTTGCTCTTCTTGTTTCTTCTTATTCCTGGTTTGGTATAGATGGTTTAACAGGTTTGGCTCTGGCTCGTGCTCCAATTTTGTGGTCTCAGTTTTCTCCTGCTCTGGTTTTCCTGTATCGTGCTTTCAACTACCTTCCTTCCCAGCAGCTTCCTTATGTTCGGCAGATTGCTTGACCTTTTCACTACTTCCTAGGATGTATGTGATAACCTTCATTGGTCCATTTTGTATCACATTCACTCGGCGGTCATTGACGAGGGGTGAATTCCAAATGCTTGCCTTCCTGGTGGCTTCATTAACTGCCCTGGTAGTGCAGCGTAACAAAATGTACGTTTCTTTAGCTTTCGCAAACCATTTGTTACCTTCGTTCACTCTCGTTATTCTCTTCCTAACCCCTTCATTAAAGGCTAAACCTTCATCACAAAGAGAGAATTGACACTACAAACCTGGAGCAAGAGCCAAAGCCAGAACCACTTAACCATCAATACCAAACCAGCAGTAAGAAGAAACAAGAAGAGCAAGTATCAGAAAAAGAGGTCAAGATGGCTGACGGACCAAGCAGTGGAGAAGAAGAAGAAAAGGTAGACCAACTGTACAAAGGAAAAGAAATACAACTATAATAGTATATTGGATCCCAGTGGAGAATGCTCCAAAAGATACATTGGTGAATCCAAAAGGCAGATTGTTTAATGGTCCGTGAACACCCCAAGCAACCTTAAAGGGACAAGAGAATGAGAGTGCAATAGCCATCCATACAAAAAGACAAAGCGTCGAATCGACTGGAGCAACACGAAGATTATGCTGAAAGAGAACACCTCCAAAGGAGCACACCTCCGTGCCCTTGAGTCCATCGCGATACAACATTGATTTGAGAAGTCCAGTGTATTAAGAAACGTACAAAACCGTCTTTGATGAAAATACCGGCAACCCTTAACTACTGTGGCAAAAACAAAACATTACAGGAGAAAATTTAAAAACACTACACCACATGTTGAAACTACCGAGTTCGCTTAAATATTCGTTGGAAAAAGATACAAAGTATGATGGAAAATACACACGCACACCAGGGTTCACCTTCTTCAGAAGGCAGCAACAAACAGCAACCGAAAACAAACAAATACGGTCACTACATCATGGAGTGTTTATATTGGTTTAACGAAGCAAGATACAGTAGTGGCATTCTTCCACCCAGTATGGTGAGTATTGTTGGCTTTCACATGCATTGCAATCCCATGCTGTTTGTCTCTCTTGTTTACGTCATTCTGGTGTTCACGAATGCGTTCTTGACATGAACAAGAGAGACAAACGAAACGGGATTGCAATGCACAAGAAGCCAACAATACCCATCATACAGGGTGGAAGAATACCACTATCTTGCTTCGTTGTAAAACCCCCCAACGATGCCCACCTAAGAGGTCTGGAATCGCTGGCCATTAGGAAGTTCCAGATCCAAATATTGCCCCTTATGAACATTGCCAGGACTGCCTGCACCCGCATTGACCGTCTTGTGGGGCTCCAGTTGACCTTTAGACTCCTCCAGTGATGGAACATAGAGATCAGTGGTGCCCGCAACAGGGCGGCCTTTTGAAAAACCAATATGAACGCTCCATGATGTGTTTGTTTGGTTTCGGTTGTTGTTGTCTTCTGGAGAAGGTGAACGTTGATGTGCGAGTGTATTTTCCATCATACCTTGTACCTTTTTCCACCGAAAATTCAAGTGAACTCGATAGTTCCAGCATGTAATGTAGTATTTTTAAATTTTCTTCCGTAAAGAACCGTCGTAAAAAAACGTTGTGTAAATTAACTTCCTGATCTGAGCAGCAGCAAACTGAAAATTACTTGGCAAGAGTTTTTACTATCTACCACACTGGCAGTGAAAGCTCCAGCAGCCAAGATTCTTGACTCGGGGCCAATTGTGAAGTAGGAGAAGAGCGAAAGTCGACAGGAAAACGTTTGTTAGAGTGGTAGAAAGTGCGTGAGGAGAATTTTGGTGGCTCAAGCCGCGAAAATAGCTCGTTGGATAACACTGGGAACTTTCAGTGTTGCGCCTTAATAAACTGAGTATTTTGCAAAAAAAACAAAGTAAAATGACCGAAATGTTAGTTTTCACCCTTCTTCCTGTGTGAGCCTTTGGTGAAATATGTGCAACATTAAAAAAAGGCTGCCTTATTGGAGGAGCGAATGGGCCATTCGTGACACCAGATTCCTGCTTTCTTGCTGCTTAAGAGTATACCATGGGGCAAGGTAGCCTGATGGTTAGCACGACCATCTCGTGTGCAAGAGGTCCCGGGTTCGATCCTGACCTCAACCACCTCTGGTATTTTCGGGAAGAGAAAGGTCCTGTGATGCCTCATGCTCATATTGATTGTGGCATATAAAAGATCCTAGGAAGTTCTGATTGGAATTACGTGCCAAAATTGTCCCTTTTGCCTTCTGGTGCCGTGGCTTCAGCTGGGTGCACGTTAAGCTTAACAGCTAAAAGTATAGCATCTAAAGAAGTACCGTACTGCCTAATAGGGTTCACAATTTTGGTGGTACGCCACAGTTTTATTTTACATGGAGCCATATTAAAAAAAAAAACCCTTCATTTTAGTTGCGTAACTTACTTTTTTGCAGCATGCACATTGCAAAACTACAAGTTTACTGTTGCGCATGTGAACTACCCTGCTGATATCCTATGAAGAAATCATTACTGAAAAAAACCTATTGCTGCTTACAACTTATTGCTGCTTATAAATAAAATGGTTAATAAATACTTTGCCACCTGAATGCCTTTTTTGGTAAAAAGTCCGTAACGTTGACGCCTTTTTTGGTCCATACAACTAAAGAAAATTTGGTTATCCTAGTTTAGGATCCACATC
Source organism: Lithobius niger (assembly GCA_023313725.1). Classification (NCBI taxonomy): domain Eukaryota; kingdom Metazoa; phylum Arthropoda; class Chilopoda; order Lithobiomorpha; family Lithobiidae; genus Lithobius; species Lithobius niger. Next base: position 39,919 of record JAHWFP010013698.1, read on the forward strand.
GTCAGATAGTTCTCAATGCGGTGACAGTAGCCCGAACATTAAAAAATTCGTCAGATGACGGGAATTTCAAATACAGATGGTCGGACAATTTACTTTGGTTTTCATTCATTTTCACTTACTTTTTTGTAACACAGCACCAAAGGTATTCCAGTTTCTCCAAACTAGCAAATTTTCGACTGCTTTTACTGGCATGCTTCCTCAGGCTTGGGCAATGTGAAGCACATGCACCAACTGAACTACTTCCACAACGAACATGATTATTCAAATCCTCCTCCCCCCCTCCTTCTTCATTGTATCCACTTTCCAGGTGCTGCTATAGCGACACACGGAGCTTGACAGCAGCAACGTGGAAATTTGATACAATGAAGAAGGGGGAGGGGAAGGGGGGAATTTGAATCATCACGTTCGTTGTGGAAGTAGGACAGTTGGTGCGTGTGCGTTTCATTGCCCAAGCCTTGAGAAGAATGCCAGTATAAGCATTCGAAAATTTTCTAGTTTGAAGAAACTGGAACACTTTTGGTGCTGCGTTACAAAAAAGTAAGTGAAAATGACGGGAATTGTCGGAGCCACAAACATTAAGGGGTAAAACTATCTTTTTACCAAAGAAAATTAATCCTATTACACTACTTAACTACCATAGGAACTACCATACGAAGACACACGTAAAGCATCAAATATTTCTTTTGCCATTCCTAATAATTAATTCCCGTTTCAGGATGTTGGTTTAGCTTCAATCGTTATCAGGAGTTAAACAACAACGTCCACACTAATTCCACTCTTGCTATCGAATCAACTATGTTACAACGATATCTGGATTCAAAAAATACATGGCTGGCATTTGGTAAGAATAATTTTTGTTTTGTGTACATTTGTGTTAATATTTACAGGAAGTGTAATTTTGGAGAAATTTTCCAGCAAGAACAAATACTGCTTAACTCGTAGATTGTAAACTATGGATGAAGTCGTTCTAAACTTAACGTTTTTTAGTCTGGAGGAAAAAAACGAAATTCTATATTAACGCACTTGGTTGTTTTGGTTTTATTAATTGCGTAGGCTTACATCCTCGTATGGAGTAAGAGATGGTTGTTAGCAAATGCAGCTATTCTGTAAAGGATTATTTCCTGCATAAATTTTGTTTCTTTCTTCCAAACCCATATTATTTATTAGAATCTCACAAAACGTACAATTTCAAGTTCAAAGATATTTATCTCCTTCAATATCTTCCAAATTTTCGATAGCCCTCCACTGCACGTTACAAGATGGCCTGCTACCTTCTTCAGGCAATATGCTACACCACTTTGCCATCTCGTCAAGTTATGTCAAGTGTCATGTAAACTTTGCCGCGGCCCACTGTATTTCTAAGGCCACTTCTCACAGAGTGTGTTGTTGAATCCGCATTCGCAATTGCCTGAAGAAGATAGTCGGTTATTTTGTAACATCTGCAGTGGAGGACTGTCGGAAATTTACGAGATATTGAAGTGGAAAGAAATGCCTTTGAAATTGAAATTGTGCTTTTTGTGAGTTTGTGACTCTTCTAATTATCAAGTTAGAAGCTTCAACGTTTTTAGAATAATCATTTATTAGCTTGTTACAAATCCTACTAGCTTACAGCACGTCTACAGACGGGTGAATTTAGTTATGATAACATTTTAAAATTATTTGGCTCCTTCCTTGGAGTCTTGAATTGCTAGAGCCTCTCCCACCTCTCTCCGCGTTCTAATAACATACTAAAGTTATTTAGCCTTTTTTGTTTTTGACTTTCGTAAACTACCACACCAGTCGCAGCGTCCTACTGAGGGGGATATGCGCCCGATGGCAGCCGCTGCAGAAAAGTGCGTTTAGGGTCACCAGCGCCCGTAAGTTTGTCTAAGAGCGTCCATCTCTTCGTAAGGTCCAAAGACCTTTGAATAGATCTACAATGTTGTTCCCCCCCCCCCCCATTATGTCTACCTTTATTCTCCCCTCCCTTACTTCCCCAAATATTTGTGAAAGTGATGCCTTAACTCCAGTTCCAACAACATACTAAAATTAATTAACTCCTTTGAATATACCTACGATGTACTTTTGCCACAATTATGTTTCTATCTTCCTACCCTCCACCACCCCAAACGTGAAACATGCATCGATCTACCAACACCTTCCAATCTCAGAACTGTTTCGTGGCGAAACTGTCTCTTGATCTATTTCTTTCTCGCATGGCATCGTGGCGGATATTCTTGGGCTTTTCTTTTTGGAACGAAGTGAGCGGTGAGACTCCAATGCAACGAAAGAGATCACATCACATGACAGCTACTTGCTCAATAAAAACAAAACTTTGCATGGAATTAGAGGACTACCTAGCGGTGGGTCTTAAAAAAAACAGACAAGAAATCCATCATGATGTTCAGGAATAATGACCAAAGACCTGTTCCATGTCATAGCGAATGGGAATCTCGTTACTGCAGTCTAAGCCATGTGAGGATGCGCTGATGGAGTGAGCGAAGCAAACAAAACACTCTGCGTGTAGCCTCACTACAAAGGAAGTGGTCAGGGAGGGCAACGGGGTGGTAGAGTTTTGAGGTACGGAAGTGATGATGAAGTTGGAAGTTGATAAGAGAACGAGGGAACCGTGGAATGTGTGAAACCAAAGCGGTGGTGCGGAAACGAGAAGGTGCGGAACCATAGCAGCAGTTCGGCGGTAAAGTATATCCGGTGCAGGGTGGGAGGCCGTAAGAAAGGGAGGGTATGGAAAAAAGGGATTAGAGAAGTGGCGACTGAACTGCAGAGGAATGAAATGTAGTAGGAAGGGATAGAGTGGATGGGAGAAGTAGTGAGTGAATGGGAGAAGTCACACATGGAGATTGAGAAAGTGTGTTTTTGTTCAGGGCCAAAGCAGGTACGCTGGTAGTGTATCTACTTCGCTCCCATGTGTCAGCCGCTTAGTTGAATGTGCCCTATATAGTATGATTAGTTTGATACCACTCTGTCAGGTTAATGCGTTAAGTACCCTTGTTTTTTGCTGATGCTATATTACACGAGAGTAAAGGAAGCACAATACAACAACAGTGAAAATCATCTACAGTGCTAAAAATATCTCAAGATTCTGTAAGCTTTTATTGTGGACTTATATTCATTGAGAAAAAATGACTGGTATATAAATAATAAAAATTTGACTGAGCAAAAAGCACACTGTAAGGACAAGTCGCTAATAATGCCAGTTAAAATCTACAAAGAAAGTGCCCCAAAGAGCAGATGTATATTATTGTTTTAAAACTCGTTAGAGATGGTGCCACAAGTACGTTGTTTGGCAAACTGTTCCAAACTGCGACACGCCTACACGCGAAGAAGTGTGTGCGACAATTGAGCTGTACGTGATTACTAACAAGTTTAATTGAATAACGTCGAGTATGGCCCTGTCTGAGCCATCTCTCCAAGGCTTTCATGATAAAGACGTCTTGAAATTGCCATGAAAAGTATATCGGGGCTCGTCGCCGCTCACGCACCACATGGATATGGAGTATACGAAGGCTGCATCGATGCTGGATCGGATCAGTTACCGATATTTAAGGTATCGGTATCGGAAACTTGCTGAAATTTCGATAACTCGGGAACCATTCGAGACAATGACATGCGACTTGCAGCATTTTTGTCCGGAAATCACTGAGTATCTACCTAGCTCTATTAACTGTACATTACCATTTTTTAATTTTTGTATATTTATAATTATTGGGCTTTTAAAGAAAACTACACTTGATTACGGTAGTTTATATAAAAAAATTAAGCATTCAATTTTGGAAGTATCAGTACCGCTATTGGCAAAAAAATTTAAATCTGTATCGGATTGGGAAAGTTGATATCGTTGCAGCTTTATAGTATACATCAGAAGTGATATCAGAGAACAATCCGTACCAGAATTTGCGTTATTATTAACATTTAAGTTTACGTGCTATTACAATCACTGAAACTAACGCTAAACGTCTTTATGGTTAACTTTCTCACATTCGAAGTTATTATTTGTACCAACTACATTGTTCAGAGTGATTTGAGAAGCTTTTTAGTCTTTGCTCTCCCAGTCTAACTTCCAGTTTTCTGAGAAAAAAAGCCGACAGAGCAACTTACCGAATTGATGCCAAAGCAAAAGTGAACAATATGGCGGCTCTAGCTACGAGGGCAACACAAGTAGAGCCATCTGGTGGGAAAGCCAACTAAGCTTGTTTACATTTAAATGGTGTTTAAATTTGGGCAATTTGAGAGCACTAAAAGTGGGTTAAGCTAATACTAAAGGTAAGTATTTTAGGATAGTAAAAACTAATTTTAGAATTATGAAATTTCGTTTTTACCTCGAGCTCTGAAACGATGCTAAAACGATTCTCAGATCGCTAATGACTAATGACTTCGAATCTTGAGGCAAGTTATCAATAAAGACATTCAGCGCAAGTTCCAGTGATTATAATAGCGCTTAATTGTAAAATATAATGGTACTTATTACAGGTATGGATTGTTCTACGATATCTCTTCTGGCTGGTTTCGCCTCTTTCATTATAAATATATACATACACACACACACACATACTCTGTATCCATGCGGCACGCGAATCACGACGAGCAGCAAGGACTTGTTCTGTATTATTCATCAGTGGTTGTACGAGCATCAGGCAGTTTTCAAAACTCACCATTAGAATTTCATGAATTCTTGATCACTTTTTTGGAGGCGGTACGACATTTCTGGTTATCGTGAAAATACTGGAGTCATCTCTAATTCTGCAGCTAGGATGCATATTTAAATTTGTATTGAAATTTTGTCCATTCACCAGCGAGTTCATATTTTTTTTCATATTTGTTGTATGCCTATGTAATTGTGTGTTACGCAGATTTCCAAATGACACACACGTGCTAATATTTGAGTTTCTTTTCTTTAGGTATTATCTTAGCTATTGTCCTTGCGATTCTGTTACTAATGTTAATTTTCCTACGCAGCCGTATTAGGCTTGCAATAGCATTAATTGAAGAAGGCAGCAAGTAAGTATCTAAAAGTAATTTTTATTAGTAATTTTTAATAAGTATCAAATATGGAAAACATGTTTCACTGCAAAACTATACAGTGTGGTCCATAAAAAACTGACGACCCAACATTTTCCAAGTCCAACTTTTCTAGTTAGCACCCTTCAGAATCAGGTAAGACAGATATCAACGCTAATGATACGGAAGATTTGTCCTCTCCTGATTCTGAGGGGTGCTAACTAGAAAAGTTGGACTTAGAAAATGTTGGGTCGTCAGTTTTTTGTGTACCACCCTGTATAATACAATAACACTCACATTACAAAAAAGCATTGTTTATTCATTTACTGTTTTATTAAGTTATTTCATTATTTAATTTCCATTTATGTTGCACCTGGATTCTAAGTGATACTTTCTTTTGCATCTGAGAAAATGATTCTTAAATAGGGGTGTTCGGTACTTAACAGATTCGACCATGGAGGAGTATTTGAAAGATGGGAAGGTTCTTCTTTCAACTTTACTTTGGCTTATGAAAATCACTCACTACCGTAAATCGCATATTAAACACCCAGTTAATGCTAACGCCCAGCTCCCTAAAATGCTTGAAGGTCAAAAATTGTGATATATAACGCCCACCCTTTAAAAATCATCGATTTTCTGTGGCAAAATTAACTAAAACCTTCTTACATTTTAACGAAATAATCGTTTTATCCCCGTAAATTGTTGTTTTTCTGTTGCAAAATTAACTAAAAGCTTCGTACATTTAACAAAATCAACTTTTAATCCAACACGATTCACAGGAGCGTTTGTAGACATGGAAATAGTTGGCAATATTAGGCCTAGCGATCAATCATTGACGAGCGTGATATGGATTCAGTCTAGTGCACACAATGCCTTTATTCTTGTTTATTCACAAATTTAGTTTATTAGATCGTCCATCTTCCAATATCTAACATAATTCAAAGTTAAAACTAATTTCTAACCATCACCAACCTTCAAAGCAGACGTGAATCATAACTGTGTGTTGACATATTTTTCACTTCCTTTTCCGCGTTTCCTGCAGCGAGTAATCCACGCTGGAAGTTCCGGCGGAAAGTGATCGCGCAGGTCTAGACGCATGGAGCCTTCAGTAGTGGACGCGAGTAACCACGCTCATGTGGCCATTCAACTCGTCCAGTCCACCGCGTCCATTATGATGTTACTCTGCGTGGCGCTTACCGTTCGTGAATCACTTGTCTGTTTTGAAGGTTGGTGATTGTTAAGAGATTAATTTTAACTTTGAATCATGTTAAATATTAGAAGAAACACAAACTAATAGACTAAATTTTTGAATAAATGAGAATAAAGGCATCTCATTTTCGCTAGACTGAATCCAGATCACGCACATCAATGATCAATAGCGTAGGCCTAATCTTGTTCATGATCTTGTTGATCCGCTCAAATTACCGAAAGTTTGTATGGTTAGATATTAGTTTTAGCTGCAAATTATGTTGAATTTTGGAGGGACCATACAGTCACCTAAATTTGTGAATAAATGAAGTCACAAAGACATTGAGTTAATGCTAGATTGAATCCAGATCACGCACGTGACTGACTGCATTATCGCCGACTTTTTCATGAGAGAAAACTTCCTCCCTGGACAGAATTTAGTTTAGAAAATAGATACTTGTTTTAACGCACACGCCCCCCCCCCCCCAATTTCAGAAAAATTAGTTTTACAAGCCATGGGCATTTCACAGAGGTCTCACAGACTTGTGGTTGTGCTTAAAATGAGCGCGGGGACGAGAGCTACTCTTGATACCGAGTTTCATGATGTTTATTACACGGCCAGTTTTAAACCCAACCACAAGTCCGTGAGCTGAGCTTTTTGAAAAACCCTGCGACGCCACTTGGAAATAGCATTACTAATATGCGATTTACGGTACAAATTTTAATTCTATACCAAACTTCGCAACACACTACGTATCTGTGAATTTTCGTTGAAAAAGTTATAGTGTATGTATAGGCTTACTGCAATCGTCCACCTTCTTTAGGAACACAAGCACCATGTGCTACAAACTACGGAGACATGATACAGTGGAGTTAATTCAAATTTTCCATCAATAGCATCAGTTCGTTCAAGATGGGGGCTTTCCCTGCTAGGCCTCAGTTTGATGAAGGAGAAGGACTTGTGGTGAGCGGGTTCATGAATGTTCATGAGTGGAACTTTCTTGAAGCGTAGCTGGTTAATTGAAAGATACACTGTAGTGCTTGAAGGTGGAATTCCTCGTTGGTGTTCGATTTTAGGAGTATATCTTCCCACGCAATGTCATGTTTTGTGTCAAGTGTATGAATGGCTACCCCATTCCTCCTCTCACCCCCTTCAATAGCCTGTCGATGTTCTGCGACTCTGACGCGAATTTGCCTTTTCGTTTCTCCCACCATATATAGACTTGCGCTCCTTGCATGGAATGGCGTACACAACAGCCTTTGAGTGTGAGAGATTCTGCAGGTTGTCTGGGGCTGTGGTCACCAGAGGGGTGGGAGGGCAATCATGCTAGCTGGTTTAGGTGGCACTGGTGTTGTACCAGTGTTGGTGGCGATGGGGGTTGGGGTGGAAGGGTGTCAGCATCGTCCTTGCTTACATGCTTGGGTCCTTCACCACTCCAACAACAGTGGACTCGGTCGATTCGGTCTAGTCATCCCTTTGCTGGTGGGTTGGTGGTTTCTGCGTTGGGTCTTCAAGTTGGGTGGGTTGTGGAAGAAGCACCTCACTCTTGCTTGCTGACTGCCTTTTTGATGGCCTCGCTTCTATTTGGCAGGTAGGTGACGACTTAAATGTCTGAGTTAGGTTGTCATTTTGGACTTACATCCATCTCTTGGTTGCCAGGGAAGACTCTGCCCTTCCTGGATAGCCTCATCTTCCCTGAGCAAAAGTTCAGATGATGGTTATTCTTGAAACAGCATTGTTTATTGCTCCAATGGGACAATGCAGCGCAGGGTTATGATGATTCACGACGTTCCACATATCGTGCCCTCTGTTTGACACTCTCCAAGTGCGATTGGTACTCGCTTGGAGCGCTGTTGGAAGTGAAATGTTGGGGACACTGTAAGGAAGCCGGTGCTCTCTAGGAACACATCCTGACTGTCCCCCCCCCTCCGAAAAGTGTCCTGCCTCACCAGACGAGATGGTCGTACATCTTTACAGAGGGGTGAATAAAAAGTAATTTTGATTGTTGGACACAATTAGTAACTGATCTAACTGTAGAAGTAACCATTAACAATTTTGGAGAATTTCTTCAAGTTTGACTGATACTCCAAAGTCTGACGTTATTCGGGAGTCATGAACGTTCACTACACTCAGAGAGAACTACATGGCTGACACCGTGATTAGTCCTTCAGTTTCTCGCTGAACACTTCCGTATCACTGCCTCATCGGCCGTCCATACCCAGTTCCTCCATCTTATTCCTGAGTCTTCAGGAGCCACAGTTAATCACAATCATGAGGTGGGTTGGCAAGAGAAAAAGTCGGACGTATTGAAATTATTGGAAAGTCCTGTTAACATTCACTTCAAGTTCATGTTAAGGCTAAATCAGAATGGTCAACTGCTACGGAGCCTAAGGCGGTAGTGACACCAATGTGACTGTCCTGACATCGTTCGATGATTGAGTGCGGACTTGTACCGTCTAAACTCCTTCACGGCTGCGGCGTGGTCCTTGTCCCACACTTAGTAGGTCACCCAAGCATCCAAATCGGATTCGTTTAGATTGAGGCACGCGGTGTAGTCCGTCTCCATGAAGTACACATAATCCTTAATGTGCTGAGGTGACTTCACCTTTCTTTAACTTCTGGTTTGCGGGTGGTGAAGGTCATTGCCAGGTGCAGGTGGGTGCGTGCTTCCGTCGGGTGAGTTGGTCATAGTTGGGTGGGAAAATCCATTGTCAAACAGGGGTAGTTGGGTCAGGTCCTCACGTTCCGAGCCTTAGGCGTCGTCGTTCCTTGGGTGCCATTCCAGATTAGAGTTTTCTCCATCGAGGAACTGGAAAGGGCTGTTGGCTCTGCTTTATCTTTAGTGTCACTCTTTGAAGAGTCATTCGGGGCCTCTCCATTTGTGTCGGGGCTGTATCCAGGAACTTTAATTCAAGCAGAGCTTTCGGTACAAATCAATGGATTGTCACAGAATGCCAATATGGATGCATCCCCTGGACGTTTATAACTTTTTTGTCTTTTGCATTGCCGATGACTACTACCTTATGACTGGCCTCCTTTACAATGTACAGAGCAATATTTTGAAAGCTGACAGGCTCATTTTACTCTGGCTAAAGAAATTTGGAAAAGATGACTAACGCTATGCCAGAAAAGAAAAAACCAACAACAATTGGTCCAGCGAATTTTCGGTAGTGATGCAGGTGATTGTTATTCTGTTCTATTGAATGACGTTATTGCTTATCTTTTATTTTCTCTAAGGCCATGAAAAAACATTTATATTTGCTGCCCCGGGTATTTGCAAGCCAAAAAAAGTCACCTAGTGACCATACTTTTTATATTGTAATTTTTTATTTATGTTATGAAGTAGCGGTAATTTGTTTAGGTTTACCAAACTTTTTCTGTATTACTTTAGTTTATGATATTACAACAAAAAAACTTGTAAACTTACTTATATCTAATAAGAATAAACTATTCTAAATAAGCATTTGCAGGTTGTTCTTTTTTTATTTAGTTGAAAAAAAAGGGGATCAACAAGAGGGTCTGAAAAGCCAAAAAAAAAAAAATGTTGCTGCCACCATAGCTTTTATATCATATTCAGTTACTTTCTTATTTTCATTTCAGGGCTGTTGGAAGCATTACGTCGTCATTATTTTTTCCTCTCGTCCCATTCGTATTACAAATTGTGGTTTTTGCTCTGTGGCTTACAATAACAATGTATCCTTTAATTTTTATTTGATAAATCGATGCAATTTTAAGTATGCAACTATTTTCTGTGTGTGTATGTAGAATATACTTGCGTAACTATATTCCTATCGAAATTTATATTTGTATATAATTTTTTATATTTCCAACCAACTCTCAGCCAATACAGGTACTGATTGTAATGTTTTGTGTTCAGTCTGTTCAAGTAAGTTGAAAACTGAATTCATGAATTCGGAAGAGTTGCCAGCATGTGTTTGATTCAGTGTCAGTGACATGGTTCAGAAGAATTCCTCTTTGTGTAATCAGTGTGAAAAGGAGATTAATGGGACAGTTGTTCTGCATACACTTATGTTCTAAGAATACATAAATTCCACTCATTGTGAGGGTGTTTTTTTAAGCGTACAAAACTTAAGTGTTTCTTTAATTACTTTTTTTTTTTTTAGTTTATTGGCGTTTTTTCCACCTTTTATCAAACTTGGGCCACAGTGATGGGTGCATGTCAATTCTGGACTTGGAATTAATTTACTCAATTACACTTTTATGGACTTGGTAGAATTGATTCAACATTGGGCAACTCCAGAAAATGAATTGATGAAATTGCTTTTATTAATCTTCAACTATATGGGACTTGATTTGGGTAGTAGTCGAAGTTGACAATGACTTGTTAGGAATTGAGTTGATGGCGATCAATTCGATTAATGTTCTGCTCTGGTTGTCTTGATAAGTCATACATTGGAATAGCATTGCCTAGATTTTATTTGATTTTAATTTGAATTGTGCCTCGTATTGACCTGATTTGATTTAGTCTGAATTGTAGGTGCTACCACACCCAATTCAAGCCAATTCCACAAAAATATAATTAATCATACCCAATTTGAGCCTCCAAATTACCGTACTCTTAAAAATTTTCAACAATATCCTAAATTTTACCAAAATTTAAAGGAACACCCGGTCTGTCTTATAACATTTTGCCTGCCTTTTAACAGCCATGCGCAGATCGCCATCCACGCATTTATCACCGCCAAGGTCAACTGAGACAGTAGTTGCGTTCTCCACAGCGACAAATGTAACTACTGTCTCAGTTGGCTTTGGGAATAGTACACGAAAAAGCATCAACTTAAAGATTGTGTCGTCACAAACCGGAACGATTTTCGTATTTTAAAATCACACTATAATTTTTCAGGCTAGTATATTATAATTTTTCTTCGGCGATCTATTGGCATAATTAATTTTAACTTTTACCGCATTAGTCTTTTAGATTTTTGATGTCATAGTAATTATTAGCAAACGATTAAAATTAGTTAGTACATGTGCACACACACACAAATGAAACTTGAAGGTCATTGTAGGCACGCAAAGGATCATATATGTGTAGGATACAATACATATAGTTAACAATTATTCAACAGAAAATCTCCCAGATGCCACATTTTAAAACAGATTTTTACCAAGGGATTGACTAATGGTAAGTCTAACGTACGGAATCAACCGATTTGCTGCTGCTAGCGGCTGCCCTTAGCGGCTACAAGCCTAGTTGAATATATAACCATGCATTATATTAAATATCACACAGTTTGTATACTTTGAAGTGTTTGACAAGCTTTAAACACTTGTAAAAAAATCTGCGTCAAATGGGGTACCTTCTATTCTGCCTGGGCCTAGGCATCAAGGTGGTGTAGCCGAGATTCACCCTGGATGAGAACTTTACCTTCCATGGGGTGGAATTACGGTTCCGGCTGGCACAGTTCCTTGTGCAACCTTCCGATGTCTGCGTAGTGTCTCTGCAGTCAGCTCTTCATGCCCTCATGGTAGCAACTTCAGTCATGGCAAGGAACATAATCTGTGTTGTAGACAAGTCGACTCAAGGCATCGCTGGTTCTGATGGGACGTGGAGAGAGCATTACCTCCACTGGATCTGGAAGACGAACTGGAACCAAAGGGTTTCTTGGGAGGATTTCCTTCCCCTTCATTCCTGTCCAGAGAGAAACTGGCCTGGTGGATGTGGACGCACAACCTCACAGACGGATTGCCAGTCCATGCCCTGCTCCCAGCCTGCACGATCTTCACGGACGCATCCCTGTAGGGCTGGGTATCTCACATGGGGGAGTTTACTGCTGCAGGAAAGTGGTCGAAAGAAGGAAGGACCCGTCATACCAACAACTTGGAATTTCGAGCAGTGAGGAATGCAGAACGTGAGTGGTCTTAGGTTCTGCTCAACACGTGGTGACAATCAAAATGGGCAAATGACGTTCTTAGCCTGTAGTCAGAGGGGAGGTGGAACACTCTTGCAAGCCCTCTACGAAGAAGCCTCGAGGTTGTTCGAACTGTGCCTGGCTTCAACATTTCCTTGATCTCGAGTTATATCCCGGGGAAGCTGAGACCACCTTGATTCCGAGCACGAATGGGAACTACACCCCTCAGTATGCAGCAGTGCAGTTTCTTTCAGAAGTGGGGATTGCCTGATTGTGGACTTGCTCGTGAAGAACAACCAGCTTGATCAATTCGTCTCTCAGTATCTGGATCTGATGGCTTGGGCTGTCTTGGCACTGGATGTCTGTGTATCTGTTTCCACCGTTTACTCTACTGCTGAAAGTGCTTCGGTAGATCCGTCAGTCACCAGGGCATTCCATTCTGGTAGCTTCCCTGTGGGCAGCAGCAGCAGCATGATTCACGGATTGCTTTGACATCCAGACGACGTGCGTACTCCTGAACTCGGAGCCCTCTCAGCGTCGTGGGCGTTTGCTTCTGTTGTATCATTCGCAGAAGTGATTTCATCATGCTCTTGGCGACACCGGTCAATCTTCATCATCAGTCACTACTGCAGAGACCTGGGTGATGTTCAAAGCTTGACGTCCCTGGGCCCATGTGTGCTGGCGGGTTCAACAATCCCTGTACAGTGACGGCGATCGTGGAGTACGGAAGGTCGATCTTTAATGTATGTTGTTGGATGTTAAATTTCCCGCTACCGAGGCTCGGGTTTGGCTGGACCCTCCTCGTTTTGGACAAATTCAGCTAAGATAAAGGTTAGCTTTTTCAGATCGCAGTAAAACGGAGTTTCAGAACTAAAAATTGTTTGTACTTATCCTAAAATGCTTACCTTACTCATGCTTACCCACCCATCGGCCTCGCTCTTCACCAAACCTTAAGTTCTAACTGAAAACTGACGAGTGCTAACAGGAAGCACTGTCAACAGTGTGTGACGCCATCTGGTGGGAAGAGTGACAGGTTGAGTGAAATTTGGTTAAAGTGGACAGAGAGAGAGCATATTTTAACAAAATAGCTAAAATAAAGGCAAGCGGTTTAGGATAAGTAAAAACAATTTTTAGTTCTAAAACTGTTTGTATGCTTAGCGTGCAAAGGGTTTAGGTTAAACCTATTTTATAGTGATCAGCTCCTGTTGCAAAACAAAGTTAACTTCTGCGCTTCTTAACATTCTCCATTTAAATACTCCAGGTACCAAACTGAATATTAAGTGCAATTTAGTAATTGACTTATTTTAGTGTCCTTAACTGATTATTCAGATATATTGCTTCAGCAAATATTCCAAAAGGTATTTTACTCATTCCTCCAGGAAAATGTGAGAAACCTTGTGCCGACTACAAGAACGTAGGCGAATGCAAAATTGAGGTGAGTTGAAATAATGTGTCACGATTGACGGTTCCTTGATGAGAATAGCTGTACGCAAACGTCACTTGCGAGCAAAATCAGTCTTTCACTTTCTAGACACACAACATTACATTAGCGTGCTCGGCCTTCAACTAACCCAAACATGCGTGGCATCAGCACAAGCGTATACGTGGTTTCATTGAGTGACAGGCCAAGGAATCATTTCAAAAGGAGTTGTTTCTACTGTGTTTTCTTAAAAAAAATGTTCAGTTAAGCTATCAGTAAAATCCATAATTTTCGCGCATGATCTCACTAACAGAATATTTTATCAATATCCAGCCAATTTTCGACAGCTCTAAACGAACTTGAGATTAAATTCCTTTCTACTGTCTTCCTCAAACTTGATACAGGTGTGTGAAAAGACCTGTATGATGATTTTTGTCATCGAGTGAACAACAATGCCAACAAATACCGGAGGCCAACGTCGCGGCAAATTTCAAAACACAACGAGCGCAAGAGTGATGTAGTTTTGACAAATAACTAACCTGAAAGTCTGAGGAAGACAGTAGGAAGGAATCGCAAGTTCTATTAAAAGAGCTTTCGAAAATTCTCTGGATATGATTGGAGCAATCAGGCCGAGCGGAGCTCTGTTTATGAATACACTCAAATGCGATCTTTGTGACCGCATCATGAAATAACCACTGCCATGAAATCAATTCATGCCAGATTTTGGACATTGATAGCGGTACACCTAGAGGAGATTTGTAAAAAAAAAAAAAAGCCTGAATCGGACATGTTGTTGAGAAATAATGAAGGTGCACAAAATGGGCTAAAAACCAAGAGCCAGGTCAGAGTTTGTTTATGACATCATAGATTTTTCATGCAAAGTTTATTTTGGCAGGTCAAAGTTTCTTTCTTTCTGATTAGTTTTCCCGATCAAACTATGACGTCGTGAACAGTTTCAGATAATTAGTAATAAACCAAATTGAAGATATTTTTACTTCTGGTCGACCGATTTTGACTTTTGAATACACCATTCTGAAGGTTTTTTCCAATGGTCTTAACCCGAAGCAGCTCTCTCTTATTGTTTAGAAAGTATACCCAAGGCAAAATGTAAATTTTACTGGGGTTTTGTGCTTTAAAATCGTTTTGGTAAATGCAATATTATTTTAAACCAATATGATTTTAATAATAATATGTGTCTAGTTACGTAGCTAGCTACCTTTCCTTGGTTGATGGATATAACTACCTTCAAAGGCAGAACCTTTTTGGAAACTCGGCGGCTTCCTTATACCAATTTTGGTTTTAGGTAGATTACAATTGTGTCACATGCTCATTTCGCGAAATGTTTCAGCATTCTGAATGTGAAAATAAATGTTTGGACGAGGGACGTGGGAAACCCAGCCAAACAGCAAAGAAAGCAGAGCCTGCTCCATTACGTCGACAGTGGAAGTGATGGTTTCTTGATTTGTTTGTTGGTTGTGATTGATGCATCACGTATAACGACTACATAAATTAAAATCTGATTTTGCACATTGATAGGTGGTTTGTAAATTTTTTTTAAATTGGACCTCTTGTCGAGAAACAACGCCATCCAGCGCTACGAAAACAAATGGACAAAGAAATAAGATGCGAAGAGCAACTGAAAAAATGAGCCACAATGCACTCTCAAACAACCACCTGTTCCCTGTGGCCAGTGTATCATTTGTTCGTTTGTTTGTTTGATCGTTTGTCTTATCGTTTGTCTTATTGTTTGGTTATTTGTTCGCTGGTTGTTGGTTGGTTTCTTCGCTTTGCTCCATTTGGTCGACAGTATAGCCTAATGATGCCCTAGTAAAACTTCTGTTAGTGAGATTGTGCTTAAAAATTATGGACTTTTTCGATAGTACTTCAGAAAACCCTCACGGTCAAATTAGCCATTTTGGTGTGTTCAAGATTTCAGTTAAGCAGTTTTTGTGTTTTATTTGTTGTAAATTGCCTATGAAATGCTCTGTCCAAGCCTACGCCCACTCCCCTAAAATGATTAATTAAGGTCAAAGTAGTAAAATAACTAAATTTATGCCCGCCCTCATTAAATCGTTTTTTTCTGCTAAATAATTAACTAAAAAGCTTCATACTTTCAAGAAATCCACTGTTTACCTCCACAATTCATCATTTCTTAATATCTGAAAAATACTAACTTTCAGAACGTGTTAAAATCCATTTGATTTTGCTTTTCATGTACGATTTTTAAACCCCTAATCGTTTAAAACCACAATGCAATGAGTTTAGAACGAATGCAGCCAGAGGCGCTGGCGTAGCGGCCAATATTATTGGCCACAGCCACCTTTCATCGTTCCGTTTCGGGCATTGGTCCTGTTAGCACGTACGTCTCCGTGTCTTGTCACCCTACAGTAATGGAAAACACTTTGACTCTCGTTGCTTCTGGTGATTTTCTGTCCTGTTCTTGCTATAATCATCCTGCTTGCAGGAATTGTAGGTCTTGTAATGTTAAGGATTCTCGTTGTGCGTTGTGTGATCTCCATGATAAAAAATCGGTACGTAAAATGTTGCGTACTTGGCGCAAATCGGATCAGAAATAAGCACAAAGCGAACTCCATGCTCGAAATTCTGTCTATTCTAGTAGTTCTAAGACTCCACTCGATCGTAGGCTTGAAGTTCTTAGTACTGATTTAAACGCTCCGTTAGTTTTTCTTTTGGAAGCGACTATCACTGCGCATAAAGTTTATAAAGTAACAGAGTTTATAAAGTAACAGAGGGCAGGGGAGCTTAATAGCTCATAAGTCCACCTCCAGTGACAGTTCACCATTCAGTCGATTTTTGAACCTGTTAAGACTGGCTGCCGTAACTACCTCTTTAGGCAAGCGGTTCCAATTGTTAACTACACGATTAGTGAAGTAAGAGCTGGCTACTCTTAGTCTTGTTCTTCGTTTGAAGATGGTGAGGTCGTGTCCTCTTCGCTGGTCTTCACGTAGCGTTCACAGGTGTTCACTAGAAATGTCATAAATTGTGCAGAATCAATTAGGTCGCCTCTCCTCCTCCTTTTCTCAAGGGATGGTAGGTGCAGTTTTTATAGCCGACAAAAATTTACATTACCCGATTTTTAGCAGTTTTCCCCTTTTGAGCATTATTTGCCCTAGAAGTTTGAGAGATGTCTTCGCTGCCGGGCTCGTACTAGTACAGCGCATGTGTGGGCTTGGGCCAGCTTTTATAAGCCCCGGCACAGCGACCCGTCAGCATCATTTCTCCTAGGGCGCTAACGATACGTGGTCGCCCTGAGCATCCCTATTTCATCGATCCGCATCATCTGTCCGCGTACCGTCGCTCCTGCGGATGGCACATATGGAACCACCCAATCTCGACTTCGGTCGATTCCCCGGTTCTCTCCCTTGGAGGACCGGTTCTTCAGGCTAGCTCCCATTGTCACCACGATTCTTCATCGGCCCGCGCATTATCGCCCCAGCAGCAAGTGCATGTGGCCCTACCAGCTGTTTTGCCTCTTACTGATTTCTCGGATCCTTCCGCAGACACAACAGACGCCATAGCTGTTTCGACCCTGAATGATTCCTCAGTTCCTCTTTCAGGAACAAGGGACCCGGAGGCTATGTCTTACCAGATCAATCCCTTACCAACTTTAGAAACCAAGCTTAAGATCACCGATTCCTCGATCCTACATGTCCCTGTTATTATAACCATGAACCAGTCGATTACGCGTCCACCATCTGTAGGTCAGGACGTCACTCAAAATGACACAGACGATTCTCGGTTACCTTCTAACTCATCAGCACAACCTGTGGACACCCTAGGTCGTCGTCCTTACATTTTCCAACAGGCACCGAGTCGCCGCTCAGGCCGCCTTCCAATGACACGGCCCTTCCTCTACAGACAACCTCGCCAACCCCCAGCAGCAGTATTTCCTGCTCTACTGTCATGTTTTTCTTTGGACCTCACTAAGGGAACATTCCGACGGTTCGGATCTACTGCGATACCATGCCTCCCGATTCCTTCTTCGCCTATGGCCCCTCGAGGATAGGCAGACCTGCTCCGACAACCTCACTTCCTACATCAATTCTTCCATCGCCAGTTACAACCATCCCATTAGGGACATCAACTACCACTCACCACCAACCTTCATTCCGCCATGATCCCTCCGGTTACCGGTTCCTACCTACCAGCGGACCTTTTGCATCTCTGATAATCCTATGGATTGCTGTTCCCTCGGTCCGCATCTTGACTCCGACACCGTTCCTCTACCTCCAGTGATGGTTCACAATGACTTAGTTTGTGAGGAGGAACCGCAATTTGATGTTCATTACACAATCCTGGGCTCTGCATCCCTGAACTTTTTATCTTTGACTCCTAGATCACCACCAGTTTTGCGCCCACGGACCGTCGCTATTCCTGGCATCAATCCTCTTCCTTCAAGCCACAGGCCGTCGTCAGCAGTAGCCATCCACATACCACCGACCCAGGATCCTTTGCCGCGCCAATCCTCATGTACGGATGCCATTACACCGCCTATCCACCAACTCCCCATGGTTCCGCCTTCCTAATTGTAACCCTTGCCTTCTGTGATTCTTTTTTCCTTGTAATCATGTACAAAAAAAAGGGGGGGGGGAGTAGGAGAAACCCCATACAAAAAAAAAAAACAACAAACAAAGAAAGGAAACGCATTGTAACTACGGGTCGTTAGGTCTGCCATCGACCTTTCCCTGTGTCCTTTCCGCAATTCCTCTTCACTAGGAATTTTACCGGAATCGTATCCAACGAAGCATTCCTCTACCACTACACAATGTGTCTTGCGATCCCACCTTATTCCTATGATGAAACAAATCCATTGACTTTCTGACGATTCCTTCACGCTTACTTTCTTTAGCACGATCCCCAGGATTCACTTTAAAGACCCCCTATCCTCTGTCACTCCTGAAACACGTCTTTCAGTGACTTCAAGCCTAACCATCGACAGGTGTCACCACCAGCAGCCAAACCATTTTGTCACTCCCTCTTCGTTTGAATTTCCCGCTTCCAAGCAACCGTTGCTGGCTGCATCTCAAGTCTAAAAATGTCCGATTCATCCGCATCCGAAGACCCCGTCCCACCCCGGAACAACAACAATTTACTCCGAATGTGCCGACAACTCCGCCTTGCCATTGCTTAGGATTTGCAGGAATAATACACATTTTGATCCTCATCCATGTTGTCAGAATCATAGGTCATGTGACGGCATATCAAAACAATGTCGCATCTGTGTCTGGATTTCGCCTACAAAATGGATCCTTATACGAAAAAGGCAGCACCTTTCCAAACAGATTGCGATCCGTGCAAGCTGCCGCTTTCCTGACCGATTCTGCAAGTCGATTTCCCTCAACCAAGCCAATCGTAACACAAAAGAAGGTTCCAAAACGCACCACATCGCCACTCAAACAATTACCTCTGCATTCCCACAAAAAGCCATGACTGCCAGACTCAGACGCTATTCCAGCCATAGCAGAGACGTCGGGATTTAAACCTTCCAAATCGAGTATGCCATCAACTAAATCACTGCGTATTAAAACAGCACGAGTGCCTTTTGCACCATCCATATAGTATGCTCTTGCAAAAACGAATCGCAAGTAGAAAACTACAGTTCCTCCACCTTCCAATTCCGCCGTGAACAATACTTCACAAAACAATCAAGTCACCCCACTGATTCCGCCTCCGCCTCCCACCTGCTTCCCACAACAGTCCGGTTCTCCTTCTCGATTAGGTACCATTCCCAGCGACACCAATGCTCCGTGAAGTCCTTTTACGTGGTCTACACCTCTCCGCACGAGATGCCGAAAAAGACTAACATTAACTTCGTTCTCACATTTACTGATCATTTTGCGAAAGAATTTGCCTCTTTACGTTTTTCACTATCAGACCTTCCATCTGCTGATGCTTTGCAAGCTGAAAACGCAATGTTACGCGCCGCTAACGAAGCCTACGCTAATGAATTGAAAATGGGTAGTGAAAAGCATTATTCCATGCGTCTCAATTATGCCTTATTACAACAACGTAGGACCTGGGTCTCCCCGATACCCTTGTCGCCACCTTGGCGCGCTTACTGTTGCGCCCGCATGCACACATGCCGCCTCCTTGGTGCACCTTCCTCAACCACGGTTCACTCAATTGCTCGACAGCTACCAACCACACCAAGCCATCTCCATCCTTACAAGATGTCCATCGGACCGCCCCGTCACCATTGCCTTCTCCGACGAAAGATCCTGGTCGATTCCTCTCTCACCCTTGCAACAGACAATCCTCCCAATCCTACTAACACAGACGGTTCTCCTCCCGCTCCAGTCATCACCACGGATAATCTCCTCAGTTCCACCGTCTCCATTACTAACATTGTCGATTCCTCCAGTCTGTTAACGGCTACTATGGATCAGTCTTCTTCGACAACTAAGCCCTTGATCCTAATACCCAGTCCTCCATCTCACTCTGGAAAGAGGCAGTGGACTCACCTATCCTCTCTCAAATCACAAATTATTCAGTTTGGCAATTTGACAACGCGCCAACTTTTATCCGAGTATTCCATGGGATCAACCCGCATGAACTCACAGCTTCTGGCGACTTGCAATGCTCCCCATGCCGGGCAAAAGACAAAGGGGTTGCCTTAGGGTTCAGATTGCTTCAGTAACTTTGCCTCAAACCTAATGATACTTACTCATACCGTTACGTCCGGGTGGCGAGAAGTTCACTTCGACGGCCCTCCTCCATCCTGAGGGAAAAGTGGAAATCTGCTTCTCGCTTTACAACTTTCTTTCAATATGAACTTTTTTTTACCATGGTCCTATCTGAACTATTCATCCATCCTAACTTACACACAATCAGTCACATGTTCCAATAAGGCCTTTTACACAGTGTCTGCACAACCTACTTATTGCCATCAAGACCATGGGTGTGAAAAATCTGGCGTTCCATTCCTGTAACCTGAGTGTTTTGGCCTTCCACATGTTCCATCCTCGATTCACCTCAACAACTTGGCACTTCTACAACCAAGAAGATGTGACTCAGTGCCCTCCGTCCAGTCATCTTTCTTCCCCGCAAGGTAAGCTGTTTCGGAGTATTTTCTGATTCCGTTCCTTGTACCCCTAAGGCGGACAAAAAATAAATAAAATAAATAATATATATATATATATATATATATATAATACATAACATACCCTGAGCTACCACATTTCCCAACCTCACCTAAGAGTGACTGACGGTTCCTCAATCTTGCGAGTCCACCGCTCCTCTTCTCCATTCTACTAAGGTGAAATTGGTTGAGGGACCAGGAGTGTCTTCACCAAAGGAAAGTTTTTTTCCTTGGGGCGCCGGCTCGTACTGCAGGAGACTTGAAATTAGCCTTCCTCCAGGTGACAAAATCCGCTAAAAATCAGGTAATGTATATTTCGTCGCCTTTAAAAAGACTAAAATTCCAGGGCCTGAACCTTGTTAATTTTAGTTTTTATTGCATATCCGAAAAGCCAAAAATATACATTACCTTAATTCCCGCCCAGCCTCCCCTCCACGGACTAGGTTCTGGAAGTGGAGAAATGATGCTAACAGGTCGCTGCGCCGGAGCTTATATAGGCTGTCCCAAGCCCGTGCATGCGCTGTATTAGTACGAACCCGGCAGGGAAGACATCTCTCAGACTTCTAGGGGAAATAATGCTCAAAAGGGAGAAACTGCTAAAAATCAGGTAATGTTTATTTTCGTCGGCTATAAAAATGAATTGAATGACCTTACACTTTTTATAATTAATTCTGAGTCTTCACATGGAGACCCATTCAACAAGCCTGTCCATGTCAAATTGAATGTGCAATTGTGCTTCTGCACCGTGTAGTGGGCATATCACCTTCAGATCTGCAAACTTTGGTTTCCTCGTGTAAACACCAACTGGAATGTCGGCCACATAGAGAAAGAAAAAGAGGGGGGAGAGCACTGTGCCCTGCGACACACCACTTAATACTGGCCACCATTCTGATGTTTCATCTTCAACTCTCACTTGAAACCTTCTGTCTTGAACTTGATCCAGTCAAGCAACATGCCTGACACCCCAAAACGCTGAAGCTTGAGAATTAACAACTTGTGACTGAAAAAGCCTTTGACACTGTTAGTCACAAGTTGTTAATTCTCAAGCTTCAGCGTTTTGGGGTGTCGAAGGCTTTTTCAAAGTCAATAAGTATAATTTCCACCGGCATTTTGTTGTCGAGGTCAGACAACATAGGTGGTTATAAAGTTTGTCGTAGTAGATCTTCGTTTTACAAAACCATGTTGGTATGGGTCTTTCCATCCTGCCCTTTCTAAATGTGCTTGCAGGTCTTCCAAAACAAAGCCGTCCAACACCTTGGCTACGATAGGGATAACACTGATTGGCCTGTAGTTGAGAGGATTTAATCTATCCCATTTTTATAAATTGGAGTTACAGCTGCACTCTTCCATAACTGAGTTAGAGTTCCTTCTTGTAGGGACTTGTTGTAAATGTGCTCGAGTTGTACACTAAGTTCAGTAGCTCATTTCTTTAAAATTAAAGTAGGAATGTTGTCAGCACCCATTGCTTTGGTATCGTCAAGATTTTGTAATTTAGACTCAATACTTTTGCGAGTAACAGCCACCACCCCTGTCTTAATCGTGACATAATTTGTATCTACAAAATTGTACTCGTCACCTTCATCCCTCGTATAAACACTGGAGAATTTTTCAGCAAAAATGGCGACAGTGTTATTTGCTGTTTCAGTAATGGCGCCACTTTCATTTCTAACCCTAATGACTTTTGTCGTAACTTTACGCCGGCATCTAATTTCCTTATAAAGCAATTTAGGGTTCGTCTTGCAGCTACGCAGGATATCAGTGTACCATGCAATCTGACGTTAGGCCTATTGACTCTGGTGCGGGGAATGCGACGGTGTCGCCATCTATCTCCTCGATTCTAAGACAGTGGCGACTTACTCAGCAATCTAGAGCTTATTGTGAATGCGGTTAGGGAATGTAATAAAGCAAATCTTAATCTTAAACTGGACCTTTTACGTAAAGATGTATTGATGGACAATAAAAAAAAATAGTGACGAAGGTTTTGCTGCATTGGAGAAAAAGTTGTTTGCGTTTATGGGAGTTCTTGATCAAGAGCGTCGTAAGGCAGAGGCTAGTCGTCGTGTCTCCGAGTCGCCGTCTTTGTTCTCGACCACAGCGCCATCCTGTGACAAGGCGGTTCAACTTTCGGCAAATGTTCCCGCTGCTGTTTTGGTCGAGGGTCCGCCGAATGTTGCAGCCCCGTGTTTAGAAACTGTCCTTCCGAACTTCTACACGTTGTACCTAGTGAGTATGACATTGTTGCCAACGTCATGTCACGTACATGTCAACTTCTGAGAAGAAATTCGGGAGCGGTAATGTGTGAGGCGCTGGCATGTTGTGGACGTAAAAAATGATCTTCTGTGAGCACACACTTAGAGGGGTGTATGCTGTGTTAAACAAACCGCATGGTGCGAACCAGCCTTCCATGTGCATTGCTCTGTAGATTTCCCTGACTACCTCCGTAGGTATGGACGTATCCAGCCGGAACGGGCGGTGGTCGCCTAGTTGTCCTCGTACCGTGCCTCTTCCGACTCTTGTGCCGGTCGGTTGATGGCGCGGGTCGACGGAGATTGTTTCAGTCGCGTGGCCTTCCATTCTGCCGCTGAGTCGCCGTATGGATGGGCACATCCATAGAGGTATCTCCATAATCAGAACTCCATGTGTAGGACGTTCCATCATTGGCCCGCAGAACGAGAGCAACAAGGAATTTTCGAAAAGTACCTTCCATAGCCAAATGATCCTGTTGGACGCTTGTACTACTGCCGATCTGGGGTGTGCTGCCGCATGTTGTAGGCCTCCGTACGTGTCTCCGTAATCGCTAATGTCGTGGCCATCGGTGGAGTCAGGGGAAATCTGTTGCCGTCTTTTGCCGGATTGCCCTCCGCTGCTGTTGCTCCGTAAGTCCGTTCATCCCTAGCGTCTGTCCACCCGTCGATGACTTCGGATGGCTCGTCATTGACACCGTCGTCATTGTCCTCGTGGCCACCTGCTGCACTCGCCTGATTCTGTAACGTTTCAGACCGTTTGGGCGCCAATTGTAACGCTGCTGCTACGCTTGTTGCCTCTACTCTAGAAATTACGATTGAATATTTACTTGCCATGATGAATATCTTGTTTATTCCGGTACTTGGCAGGTGGTTAAACGGTATAGTTTGAAAAGGCACTTGCTTACAGTCACGCTTGATCGTACTCACTGGTCTCTCTCTCTCTCTCTCCACGCACTCGTCCCTGTCCTTCTCTCTCCACGCACTCGTCCCTGTCCTTCTCTCTCCCGATGTGTCTCAGTCTAGCACTCTGCAAGGTGCACCAAATCTTTGCATAGCCCAAGAGGTTACCAGGCTGCAGTAATGAATCATCTACTAATGTGACGTCACTCTTCACAATTATGTTGAATTTTTGGAGGAGAGACCATACAATAACCTAAATTTGTGACTAAATGAGATCAAAGCTTAATGCTAGATTGAATCCAGATCACAGACGTGACTGACTGCAGTAGCGCTGACTTTTCCATGATAGAAAACTGCCTCCCTGGACAGAATTTAGTTTAGAAAATAGATAATACTTGTATTTAATGTCCCCCCCCCCCCCAATTTTAGACAATTTAATTTTACAAGCCCATAGGCATTTAATACATGATTTACGGTAATATTGAAAGTGTTTGCTGTACAGCATATGTTGAAAATAATACTGCTTTTTTTAATTATTTTTTTTAGGAGTTTAACAATTCAACCTGTTCTCGTGAGTGTCCAGAAGCATCATGTGTAGTGAAATTTGCAGACGATCAGGACAATATTATAATCATTTTCCAGTTATTTAACTTTTTCGGCTTGCTTTGGGGGTTACAATTTGTGGTAGGCCTAGGCCAAATGGTTCTTGCTGGAACTTTTGCAACCTGGTACTGGGCATTTGACAAAAGGAATGTACCTACATTTGTTATCACTGCTTCATTTTGTCGAACATTCAGGTAAGTTATTTTTTATTTTTATTTTACTTTGTTAATCAAGCGTTAATGGGTGATTGGCACAACTTAAGCCCCGGAAAGGCGTATGCTTGTGTTTTACTATTTCACATCAACAGACTACTTTTGGTAGAGCATGCCACCAAGCCGAAGGTGGTACTAAGTCCCTACGCGCACCACGAACCTTGTAAGGGGTCCCAGACCCCTAACAACGAGAGCAAGCCTAGCCTGTCGTGAGGTAGCGCTGCCTCCCATGCGGCCTCCTCGCTGGAACTGTTGTCCTTAGAGAACGAGCCCCCTTCTAAAGAGGCAGGGATGCGGCAGGAGATATCAGTTGGGGGATGAATCCCGACAAGCCCAGTGGTCAGAGAAGTCTGCTGCCAGCCAAGTCACCACCCGATCAAATACCATGACCAATTTAGTAGGGATCGACCGGAGTGCAAAAAACCGAGTCCGAGCCGAGGCCGAGTAATTATGAATACCCACCGAGTCGAGTCCGAGTAGTGAACTGGGTCAATGATATTTAATTTTTTCTTTAAAGTTTAATATACAGCTTTTTGTACATTGGTTTCGTTCACTTTTTTTTTGCTTTCAGTCATTTTCATTTTGTCCAGTTTTGAATTGCTCATAATGTAACAATGAACGAAAGCTAATTCAAATAGTATCTCATTTTGCTCTCTGGATCGCAACCACCCTACACTTGCCATGGGTTTTCTAGTTTCACTTATTTTAGCACAACTTCTCTGGATTATTGATAAGGAGTGAACCATGTAATGGGTTAATGTATACACTACCGGCCGAATGTTGCTGTTTAAAACATTACAAACAAATTGCTAAGGTTATTTCTGGGGGAAGAGGGACTATTTTATTTTTTAAATTCAAATATATTGTGCTGCATAAGCTGTACACAGTACAAGTGACGACAGGCACCACTACAAACCACTCAGTTGTAATTTGTGCTTGTACAACATTTTACATTGGTTTTCATGTTTCACGTATTTTAAGAAATTTATCAGCTGTTAGACCTACGCAAAGCTTAACTTATACCCAAAGCTGCTCGTAAAGTAATAAATATGAGGAGAGAACCAGCTGTTGGTTTAACGTGTACACTACTGGTCGATTCTTACTGTTTGGAATGTTGCAAATGCAGAGGTAAAATATTCGTAAAACCTTTTTCGGTTGTTAATGTATTTGCTTTACGTAATTTAGTATTTTTAGTATTTAATCTTTTTCATATCTTTGCGTAATGTGATTTAATTTACATGCTAAACTGGTTTTCTGTCGTATTGGATTTTAAACAGCCATAAACCAACTCCAACAGCTTTCCCACCCGTGAACTGCACGTGCTTCATTCTTGAATGAGGGCTATTCAGATGCTGCCACTCACAACAACCGTTGCCCCCCAATACATTGTTGCCGCACGTTCCTGAAACGTTCGAAGCTTTCACGAAAAAAAATCTGCCAACAATCAATGACGTCACATATTGTTGCGGTATTGTTGCCGATTGTTGTGTGATTGTTGCGGGGGCTAGATTTTCGTTAATTTGGGGTATTTAGGACCCTTCTTGTTTCTTAAAAATACGCCTACTCTATAAACGGTTTAATTTTCTGTTTTTCGACACTTTTCTCACAATTTTAGCCTCTTACTTCCAGAGGAGAAGAGGTACATATATTTCCATTAGGCCTATATAAATTAAATTTATGCTTGCACCGCAACACAGTCAATGAAATGTCAATTTGGGGATGGGGAGAGCAAGTCCGTGCATGCGGCGTTTGCATCGTTTCTCAACTTCGTTAAGCTTTACTAAAAATTCCGTTACTATGAATACTGTGAAACAAACTATCAAATTCTCCGGACATTCTTGTCAAATTCTCGTTAAGCTTTGTTTTTGTTATACTTATTTAGCGCAACTGACATCCGTCAATCGTATTTTTGCTTTACACTTAAAAAATCGTTTCAGTTCTTGGGTTTGGTTAACAAAGACGTCCAGTGATGTTTTAGCAAATTTAAAAACATGTACGAATATAAAAATTAGTTTTTAGAGTTTCGGAAAATCGTTTTCTCATTGTGAGCGTTCCTTATTATCCCACATGAAACATCCTATTTGGTGCGATTTTAACATGGGGCCGCCATGGTTCCATTCAAATTTCACAGAGGTGGTTGTGCTTAGTTCGTCATTGAAAATCATGAAAAATATGAAGTTTCACAATAATAAACAATTAAAAGAGTAACAACAATGCAAACTAAAACGGAAAAGCAGCCTATAAACCTTCAGACTATAGCTGATCTGGTGAGAACAACGTTAAGTAGCTTAACTAACGCTGACTTTCGGACACTTTTTCTCAAAACGGAGATTTTCAATTTTAGTTCATTACCGCCCATAATTAGAAAAAATGATTCTCTAAAACTACAGCCATTTATTTGATTTTTTTCTGTGCTCCTTCATGAATATATATTGCGTGCAAGTATTTATAGGTTCCTCCAAAGTTACTCCAAAATGCTGTAAAGTCAAAATCAGAAAAAAGTGGAGTTAAAACCCACCCTTCAAATTGTCGTTTTTCTACGAAAAATTACTTGAAAGTTATATGCTGTGAATAAAGATAGTACTGCTTGCTATTTTTACTGGCCCCATTCTCCCTCCCTGTAGTAATAGTGGAGTGTTCCTTTAGCTCCTAGCACCTTGCACAAGACATCTCTTTACTGAAGCCTCCTCCCTTCTTCACAGCAATTAAAAGGATGTAAAAATTGGTCTTTCAGAGATCGTTCAAAAGCCTCGAATTTTCTGTAATAGATGTCCAGAATAGGTTAGAAAATTGATAATGCTTGATTTAAAGCCAACCCGCCCTATTTTTGCCAAATTAACTGCATAAGCCCATGGGTGTTTAATCCACGATTTACGGTACATCAAATGTTGTTGCATGATTGTTTTAACGATCGTTGCCATTGTACTACATTTTTGGACGGTCACAAAAACACACAAGATTTCTACTTACAGTCATTCATATTTAGTTTCACAGGATCCTGGCGATAAAGTAATTATGTCCATGATGAACGTTACAAAAGACGGGCAAATATCTTGCGCAAATACAATCAAATAGACCATTCCAGCGGTCAGCAACAAGGGGATTTCAAATCGCAAAAACGGGCAAACAACATTTTCGACGTAGGCCCGAACATGAAGGAAGGATAGGGAAAAAAGACAACAATCGTTTAAAAATGTCACATCGCTTACTTTGAAAATTCGAGTCCATGTTTACGTTTTGTACGCTTAGATTTCAAAGAAAAAGATATTTACCGTTCCAATATCCTTGCAAATTTTCGACAGTCAGGTTTTCTGCTGAGAGGAGAGTGCGGGAGAAGTGGTGCACTGGCTTGCAAGTTACGGAGGCTATGGCCTCGCGCCGCATTCCAACAAACGATAGCAACAGACGAACGAAAGCAGACGAACGTTCACGACGAAGTAAGCGGTGATGTGGTAGCCTGATAAAGACAGTCGTTCTGAGCCCCTCCAACTCCAGAAAACCTGACTGTCGAAAATTTGCAAGGATATTGGAACGGTAAATATCTTTTACTTTGAAATCTAAGCGTACAAAAACGTAAACATGGACAACAATCGTTAGATTACTCAAACAAACAAAGGTCGCTATCAAAGCAAGTGTTACACAATACAATTGTCAAACGACGGTGTCGGAGCATAAAATCCATTGTGCTCTTCCTAAAGGTTTCGTAGGAAGAGGCCAGAATGTGTGACATTCCCACCATCGGGTAGCGCCACTCGTAGAAGTGAAGAGCAGGGATTTGCCCATTAAGGGATCCCCTAAACGACCAGGGGTGCAAAAACACCTGTGTTGTGACGAAACCGTTTCGCTTTGCTCACAAAGGCAGGGAGGAGGTTATCTAGACTTTCGTGCCTAGTGTGACAAAAGGGCTCGCATTCAAGCGAACACATAACAACGAAGAATTTCAAAACTTCAAAATCTTTCACATAAATTTGTAATACGCTGTGAAAGTAGTTCCTTTCGTCGTTTCCTTGAATTGGTTGATGCTGAATTGGCAACCAACGTAAGGATTTGAGGTCTCAGTCGTGAAAAAATTTTTCCGATTGACAAGATTCCAGACATAAAGGAGGCGACTGTAAGAAGTCGCTTAGGCAACATGCACAAATGTACCGTGCATCTGTGTGTGTGTGGTGGGGGGGAGATTGGATGCCAAAATAGATGAACGGTGAGCCCCCAAAAGATTTGCAATAAACGAACCAGCGTCTGCCAATGCAATTGTAAATCCATTATGATGAATAAATCAGAGTCTTTGAAAGGAACGGAAGGGCCAGAAGAGTGACCAAACTGAGGAATGGAAGAGCCAGATTCTGCCCCTTTGATTCTGTTACACTGTCTGTGTTCAAAGTTTTGTTTCTCAGCCACCGCACAGCTTGAGGTTCACAAGATGGGGCAGGATGTTATGTAGGAGGAAGGGGATGATTCTGTCGAAGTGTCCTCATGAGAAAAGAGCAAAGCTGTTTCCTATGTCTTCTATCCGCCTGTGACGAGACCACTTTCATTTGAGTAAATGACGATGAGCTGTCCGTGGTTCGACACAAGTTCGTGGTCTGATGTTTGACCAACCTTCAATGAACTTTCATTCTCTCCTCACATTATACTGCCGACAACCAAAGTGGACTGGAGTTTGGTTATTTCAACGGACCTTGTCATTTATTTTTGACATGGTGTTTGCATTTAAGCAAACTCCTTCTTTGCTGTGTATCCGAAGAAGATGAGAACTCCAAGGAGGAGTGTCCACAATTGCGAAAATCGTTGTTATCCTGGTGACCGTGAAACAAATGGAAAATTCGTGGAAGGACCTGGTTTGGCAATGCACTGTTAGATCTGTTTCCCATGCCTGGAATTGAACCTGGCTTCCGGGTGAAGAGCAAAATACTGGAGAAAAGCAACATCTTAAAGCACTTAAAGCAACATCCGGCCTGCCTTATAACAGCTACCCGCAGTCATGTGTCCACGCGCTGCCGTCGTGAGATTTGGCGTAGTAATACTTAAACGTCACTTCTGCCCTCGTCTTCTTGTGATCATGTGAACAACATCTGGCCTAGCAGATGAATAATTGTGGGTCATGTGACAGCATTGATGCAAATAATGTGTCATCACAACCGGAAACAATGAATCGTCATGGTTATTGTAGGTGCGCAAAGGATCATATAAGTGTGGGACGCAGTAAATAAAGTTACCGGTATTCAACAGAAAATCTCCTAGACGCCACATTTTAAAACGGATTTTTAGCTAGGGATTGACTAACGGTAAGTAAATAAAACTTTGGGCTTGTACTTGATGTGGAGGATTGAGAAAAATGACGCTGGGAGGAATCCTTTTAACGACCTGGCAGTGACAAATGAAAATCATCAGTGAAAATTCCCCACCGATGTCGAACAATGCAATGCCTTCAAAGCCTGCGAACAAGTCAAGTAGGAAGAATGACTGTTGCAATAATACGAGGAGAGAGTGAATGTTCCAAATACAGCCTTGCGGGGAAAACTGACTGGAAGGATGTGTCGAGAAGTAAATTGGTGTGCATGTTTCCTGTTCGTGACCCCATGTGCAGAAGATTACTGTAGTACAGAAAGTACGGAGTGCACTGAGCAAATTCGTTGCACTGTCAGCGAATGCTCTTGAAATGAACATGAGCTTAGCCCTTTGCGTACCAAGATTTGTTTACAAATAAACCATCCCACGCCATAATTTACTGATAGTAAGTAGAAGCACTGACATCGTCCACTTACTAAAATTGTAAAAATTTCTGTCATAAACCTTTGTAAAGAAAACAAATGCACCCATTTTTTGGTAGTAAGATTAATAGCACACAGGCTTCTAAAAATTACATGAAAAGATCTGGATAAGAAAACCATCATGAGAATTTAATAATACCGTAATAATAATAATGATTTTACCAGCAATGGTGGTATGGTGATTGGAAGGGTTTGGGAACCACTAATACCAATACCAAAGTTAAGGGTATGTAAATGACAACATTACGACAGGGCCTAGACTCCCGTGTAAAGAAGCCCACCCGTGGTCAACACTTAATACTCACGCAGGAGGAACTTAGAAAGGGGTAAGGTCCTTAAGCACCGTCGAAAACCACTAACTGTGGTGGCAGAAACAGCCTCCTCAGTAAGAGAATTCCACGCTGATACGACCCGCAGGGCAAAGAAGTGCAGTCTACAATCAAATCGAGAATCTAGATGACGAATTGAATGACCCCTTGTAGAAGATGAGAAGCTAAGATCAAAAAACGGGAGATCAATCGTAAGGAGACCCTTAAGGATTTTAAAGTTTAATATCAGATCTGCCCAAAGCCGACGCAATTCGAGAGGTTCTAACTTGGTCCTTTGTAGTCGTTCACCAGCAGAAAGGCCACATAGGGAATGGATGGGATGCTTCTAGTAAAACAGCGTTGAACTGCTTCCAGTCGATCAATATCAGACAGTAAATATGGAGACCATACTGGACTGGCGTACTCCAGCAGTGGCAGCACAAAGATTTTATACGCCCACACCTTCGTGCCAACATTGCCAGAGGTAAAGCAGCGTTTAATGGACATCATGTGACGTTCGTGGTCTCCCAGAGACATATGACCTTCGTGGCCCACGAAGGGTTAAAGTTAACAGTCTGCGTTAAGCAACAGGTGAAAATTGGTGCTTCAGTTAAACCCCACAAATTCTGTTACATTTACTCTGTAATTGACTACAATTCTTTAAATATTTCAGCTATAAGAATTGCAAGAACTACCAAATTTTTAGGGAGCATTGCTAAAAAAAAATAATTTCGTTTACGCTCAAAGACACGGACACAAACTAAAAATCACGAAAACGTAAGTGCCAACACCATCCTCAAACTGTAGGCTACTCATGACATATCTCAGCTAACAACTCCAGCCGTTGGGGAAAACAAACTTAGTGTGAGATACACAGATTCGGCTCCAAAGATGTTATTAGGAAGGTCAAACTCTAAGAGGCTTCATCAGCCCTAGTCCGTATAGAACAGGCTACACCGTAATTTATTGTGTCGGACTAAACCCAGCTTCATTACCTGTCAAAGGCTTGGGCTACATAGAAATCGCAAACTGTGAGTCTACTACGGCAAACCTCTCACCGATAACCACTCAATAAACCTTGTCGTGACATTGGGCACAGCACAGGAAAAACTCGGTGGAAAACAGGACAAGTCACACACAAAGGAAAGAAATTCACACCATAGGCTGTATTAGGCAGAATGCACAAGTTTGACGAACCATGTAGTGGACGTCACGACGCTTGAAGATACACTAGTTTTGCAGATCGTGCTGCTTCAGCAAGGTGAGCATGAGCCAAGTCTCCAACCAAGTTTCGCTGGTGGGTCTCCATGTACTCCTGCCGTGACTGCACGGGAGGTTTGGAGGGCAGACACAAGCTTCATGGGATTCCAAGGATCGCGACCATGCTGTAGGAAGAAGGGTGTGTCGCCCGTGATTGAGTGGGAACTAGCCCGAAGAGAGAATTCCGAGTTTGGCCAGAATGTACCCAGGCAGAATGGTGTTCGTTCACGAAGGTGCGCAAACAATTGTTCAGTGTGCGGTTCATACGTTCTGTGGCAGCGTTCTGCGGGTGGTTGGCTGCAGTTTTCTCAGCTGAAACCCGGCACTAATGTAGAGTTCATCTAGAAGACATGAGGCGAAAGCAGGGCCATTTTCCGAGATCAGGAACTTTGGAGGGCGTCAAGGATGACCTTCCAAAACAGTTGAGTTGCCACAGTCATTGTAACGTAGTGACGCATTAGGATAGACCATGTCCATTTTATGAAGTAGTCGATGACGATGGAAAGGACATACTTGTTCCCTCTGGTGGTAGCAGGCATGGGACCAACGAAATAGATGCCGACATGAGAGAATGGCTCCGTAGGGATGACAGGTGATAGGAGACGTTGCTTTATCTGAATAGAAAGTTTGGAGATCTGGCAAGCGTGGCAGGAATGAATTTACCTCTTGACATCGCGGAACATTCTGGGCCAGTAGCCGATCATGTGAAGCCTAGCCATAGTCTTCTCGATGCCCAGGTGTCCTGTTGTCTGGCGATCATGTTGATCAGCAAGAAAAGAGCGACAGAGCTTCTAGGGAATGTTGAATCGATAGCAACTTGTCAGATTTCCTCGTTCACGAACACTTGTGTCGACATAATACAAGAGTGCATCATCCATGATGAAATCACAAAGGACTTGCTTCACACGGCTTGCTGGCTCTTGTAGGGGAGCGAAGAATGGTCCGGACGAGCTTAATCATGAAAAGAAGGTCCTGGCAATTGACTATCCGAAGGTGTGGCTGTTCCCGGATCTGGTAGGTGAGAAGTGGGGCACGGCACAAAGCATCTGCCATGACGTTGGAGACTGCCGAGCGGTGTTGCACGTTGTAGTCGTACATCTGAGGACGAAGTGACCAACGAGCAGTTCTGCCAGTGTTCTTGTAGTTGAACAAAGCCCACTTAAGCGCCTGAGGGTGAGCTTGGTACCTTCAAAGTAATGGCGCCATCGTTCAATCACAGATACTTCAGCAAGTACCTCTTTCTCAAAGGGCGAGAATTTATGTTCCGTAGCACTTGAAGTTCGGCTGTAGAACTCAACGACACGCGACTTGCCGTCCTTGACCTGGAACAATATGGCCCCAACCACAAAATCCGACGCATCGCTCTCAACGACGAAGGGAAGCGAGTAGTCCGCAATCTGTAGACACGCTGGCGAGAGAATCTTGTCCTTAACGGTGGAGAAAGCTGTTTCACACTCCGGTGACCAGACGAACTTGGTGTTCTTGTGAAGGAGCAATGTGAAGGGCTTTACAATAACCGCGTAGTCCCTGACGAACTTTCTGAAGAAGTTGCAGAGGCCAGGGTATCGCTGCAAGAACGTGACATCCTTGGGACAAGGGTACTTCGACAAAGCTGCAGCGTGTTCTTCCTTGACGTGGAGCACAGATTCCCTGGTCACCGATGGCCAGGTCCAGGATGGCCGTCAAAGGCAGGCAGAAGTTACTCTTTGAGCGCATGAGTGTAAAACCGTGCTGACGAAGGCACTGAAGGTCTTATGGATGGCGACAACGACATGATCAACATAAATCATACGCACGGTACTGATGACGTCTCCTAGGGCGAGGGTGGTGGTGCGCAGAAACTCGGTGGTCGAATTCTTCAGTTCAAAAGGAAGCACTTTCCAGCGATATGACCTACGGCTGCAATTGAATGTTGTACAGGCTTTCACGTCTTCGGCCAGAGGTACCTTGTGAAAGCCATTCTCACTGTCCAACACCGAGACGTAGGTTTTCCCAGACAAAAATTCTAGGACTTCATCAATATTGGGGGAGGGGCGGTGCGGGTAACCTTCGGATTTGAGTGTTCAGCCAAATTTAATTCAGAATCGGATGAAAGCTGCCATCCTTCTTGTGCTCCATGTAGAAAGAGGAGCCCCACTTGCTGACTGAGGGTTCAAACTTATCTTCAAGGAGAAGCGGGTCCACCATCTTGTTCATCTTGGCTCACACGGCTGGAGACTGACGACGATACTTCTTAACTTTAGGCTGCAGAGTACCTTAAACTCGATCTTGTATTTGCGTAGCTTGGTGCGACCCTCTGCCTGCAGTGTACCAAGTTCTAGAAACTGCTGAGGAGTCAAGACGTTGAAGGTGGAGGACGCCGATTCTGCAGAAAGAGCGATTCGCCAAGCCGCCACCCAACCGGTCAAGGGGGAAGAACTTGAACTTCTTGTCAAAGTAGGCGCGATTGTTTTTGAAACTAGGAACTAAACCGGGTTTTTCCCAATAACAATCCCAATGATGTAGTTTCCAGCTATCTTCTTAAATATTACAAAGTCAACGTGACTGGGACGATACTTGACGACGACAGTTAAGGTCACCTCACCAAGCGATTCAATGTAGGTGCTCCAATCTACTCAGCCAAACACGCTTACCTGAGTAGGGATGCAATTCAACATCAGGGGCAATCAAATCAAGCCAAAACTTAGCCGTCAAACACTTAGGCGAAGGCCATGTCAATGTGCCTCAAACCAGGAGTGAACTCGTTCACTAGCCTAAGGGGGTGATTCTCACCTTTGTGAGGGCAGTCCCTGGTGTAATGACCTATTTCCTGACAATGTAAGCAAGGCTCTGTTTTTATCCACTCTGGGTCACGTACCCTGTTTTTAGGCCTAGCGCCTGTCTGGCAAAGCACCAGAACCCTGACAGGCGATAGCTGACTCATCTTGTCGAACATCTTGGCTAGAAGCTACATTCGAACTCCCAGTAGCACTGACTACATTTGACAAATCGAAAGCAAACCCACCGGTTGGTGTATCCCTAACCTGGTCGACAGACGGACTACCTCCCTTGTTAACTCAGTCGGTGCGGCACTGGCTTGGTTACCAGCATAGACGCCATTCACTTCACTTGGAATGCTAGGTTGAACAGACTCGTTATTTCTATTCGACACACCAACTCCAGTACCAACAGACAGACTATTGTTACCTACACTATTGCGCAAACCTTGATTAACAGCAGGTGTTTGTTGTAGCGCATTACCAGAAACACTAGATTGTAATGCACTAGGAACAGTCGCTGAAAAAGAAGGTACAACACTGTTACACACAGAATGCACAGGTTCTGTTGTTGTCCTGCACCACGAGTGTGCGAAGATGAAGCACTGTGCTGACTCATGTTAACATGAGCAGGCTTAGCTTCTGGAAAGTGGTACGATATTGGAAGGTAATCGTCAATTGCTTTCTGAAGATCAGCTATTGATTTAGACTTAACATGATCGATGCTATCTCGAGTAGCAGGGATCATGTTTGTGATAATTGTTTCAGCCTGCACTTCAGGAGAGCGCAGAGCACGCATCTTGCTGTAGCATTTAGCCACAGCAGTTACAAACTCATGCGGTGTCTTGGCCTCACACTGCTTCATCTTTGCCACTTCAATGAGCAGCTCACGGTTGAGAAGGTTCGCTTGAAGTCACGTTTGATGTCAGGACATGAAGCGTTGGTGCGGGAGCTGGTCGTCCACCAGTCTCTGAATTTCCCAACAACACCATTCGCAACAGGTTGTTAAGGGTATCACCGGTCGCTTCACATTCCGTGACATAGACGTCAATGTGATCTAACCAATCATGCAGTTTCACATCCGGAGTCAAGATTGCTAGTGCACAAGAGTAACTGCACTCTTCTTCACATGCTCGGCGAGAATGGTAACAGCTGGATGAGTTATCTGAAAGCGATGCCTGAACTGCAGATGACGTCTGGGTGATTTGGCGAAGACACAGTTGGTGGAGATGACACAGTGTCAGTACTGCCCTGCAATAACTGACTTGCACTGATATTGTACTTATAATCTAACTGTCAGTGGACGGGAGATCGCACACATCGCGTGTCCTCCTGCTCTTGCCTCGGAAGGGTGACTGGGCGCTCACTCCAGAGGGTCAACAGCCCCAGCGAGTGAAGCAGCGCGGGAGGAGACGCTACCTCGCGACAAGCAGCTGTCGGTTTCGTTTCTCAGATACAGGCCAGTCGATTCAACATCGCTAGAATCTTAATTTGCCAGAGCAGCACTAAGTACTTTTCAGCACGCGCATTAACTGACGGTGAGTTGGAGGCGAAAAGCGTTATTTTTGCCTTACTTGGCCTTGGCTTGCAGTAGCCATCTGCTTCGTCACTTCATGCTCGTGGAACGCTGTTGCAAGTGTAGGTGCCACAATGCCTGGATTAATCGTTACTGGAGTAGTATTTTTCCGCATCTATCTATTAGGTTAAAATCTATATAGCGTATTTTTAACGTGTGTTATCCAAGGAAATAGTTATGATCAGTCGTTACAAATGTAACCGCTTGGGGTCGCGACCATGAACAAGAGATGGAACCTGCGGTAATATTATCATGGACAATACCTTTCAGGGGCGGATCCAAGAATATGGTAAGCCCCAACTAAGGTGCTATAAGTGTATGGCTTTTTGAATGAAAAGGCCAGCTTTTAAGCTTTCTGTGTTTACAAATTGCGGGAGGGGATTTTAAGACGTTATCTATTGCTTATGTAGCGTGTGATGAGTAATTCGTGGAGCGTTATTGGAGCTTTGGGGGGGGGGGGCCAGGCCCCCTTGACCCCCCCTCTCCCCAGTAGATCGCCACTGCTACCTTTCGTGTTGCTCCTGGTAAATAAAGCCTATTTTGAAAATTTATAAAAATACTAGAACTTCTACATTGGCTGTTCATGTAACTTCTCAGTTGTTAATTTTACTTTTACCTTGTTACCACAGTTAAGGCTAAGAACAATTAGTGCAAGTTAATATAATTTACATTAATTATACTTTTTTCTTTTTTTTTGGCAGATACCACCTTGGTTCTCTAGCTTTTGGATCTTTATTAATTGCTATTGTGCAAATGATAAGAGTGTTTCTGGAGTACATTGATAGGAAATTAAAAGAATACACAGACAACCCTGCTGCTAAGTGCATTATGTGGTAAGACAAGATTTTCTTTTAAATTAAATTCTTCAACTCTAATATTTACTCAGTTCGTTTCAGTTGAAGAAAATCTTCAGCGAATGTGTGTGTGGGTAGAGAGAAAGAGAGAGAGAGGAGAGAGATGAAATTCCTTTTATTTCTATGTTATTCCTTAAACCTGTAACAAGTCATCATTCTAAACCCCTCAATTAACCTATGAAGATATCACTGCCATCACTGACTCATTATTTCTTAACTTGTTAAGCCCGAGTTCAGTTATAAGTTACAACACAAGTAGTTTTAGTGTCTCTTTCCACAATTCTTATTTTCATTGTACCCCCCATTTGGAAAAATCCATGTGGAGTTTTACTTTGAAAGTTTGAAAATTCAGTCATACTAATATCACTAAAAACTCTTTAATTTTTTAAAGGAGAGATACTGAACTGCATCTTCAAATTATGGCTTATCAAAAATTTGCAGAATTTGCAGAATTTGCCCAATTTTGTTCAGAATGTGAACTGCAGTATCTAATTTCGTTTTAATTTGAGTGTTTAATTAAAAAATCTGGCTTTTTTTTTATAAAGTTTAAGTTTGCCTCAAATCCGCACATCATGTAAACGCAATCAAAATTTGGCATTATATTCAACAATGTGGTTTTATTTTCTTGATTTTCTCCACTACGAGTTTCTCTTTCGGACATCGTCTTTTGTGGTCTGAATCAGAATATACTTTCTAACTCTTAAAAAGCATATTAATTTTCACCAAGGAAGCGCTGAGTGAACTTAATGTATTCTGGCATTCGATGGTTTTTTTGCATATAGGTTATGGGTCTTGCAGTATTACTAGCTGTTTGAGATGAGCAGCAGTTTGTTTGGTCGCTTTAGATATCGTTTGTGTTTTTCAGTTGCTTGAAATGCTGCTTTTGGTGTTTGGAGAAATTCATCAAATTTATCAACCGGAATGCATACATTATGGTAAGAAAATCAACCATTCCATATTTTGAACTACATGAGTCGTAAGAATACATTTCTTAAGTTAAAAATTTACTTTAAAACTTTATTACTAAAATTTGTAGTATTTCTAGTTAGCAAAACAATCACAGCAATTAATGTGTGACAATTCTTTTCCCAATTTAGGTGGCTGTATATGGCAAAAATTTCTGTGTTTCGGCTAAGAATGCGTTTTTCCTTCTCATGCGAAATATAGCAAGGTAATAAACAGTACCTTTTTTTTTTTTAATTAATTTTGGTTTCACTTTTTTTTTTTAGTTAATTGGAGCTTTCTTTGTAACTCGGTAAAAATATTTAGAAATATTGAGGTTGACTACCTTTTCAGCTGCTAAGGTTATCTTGAAATGGAGAGGGACAATTTTACAAGGAAATTTTATGGACGTTTTTAATGCCACAATCAACATAAGTGCTAGTGCTTTCCAAGGCCCCTCTCTTGTCAAAAGCACAAGTTGGGAAGAGGCTTGGCTTGAATCTGGAGCTCTGTCCCGTTTTTCCTTATTGGTTGTCGCTAGCGTGAACTATGTTGCTGTGATACTGTCGGGATCAAACACGTACGTAAAGATCAGATCCCCTCTTGCTCTTCTGTAATGTAGGATGAGTAGCCATAAGGCCTTAGTCGCTCTGTAAGATAAAGCTCAAGTAATGACTTTAGTAGTACATCGTTAAACCCGCTCGATCTTGTCCACGTCACTCTCGAATTTAACCCACCAAGCTTAACAGCCCTAAAGGTACGCCTGCAAAATATTCATCAAACACTAGCTAAAATTTTGCTCATCATTTACATCTTTTACCCATAATACATGGCCTAAATTTTGCCCTAACAATCCTACACTCCTCAAGCGTCTGAAGATGGGGTGTAATTCTGTTATTGAGGCTGCACCGATATCACCTTTACTGATCCGATACTACACCAGTCCAGTTCTAGTAATTTCGCCTACACCAGTACAGTATCGATGCCCATGTCTGCTATTTAATCCTTTTTTCTATTGCTGTTCAGAAATATCCAATATCTGACAATTTAGAGCATTCTTCCTGACGTATGCTTCTGTCGCTGGAGCTTTGAAGCTAAGAAGAGAGGGCCAGCTGCGCAACACGTTCGTGCATGCGCGTGGACCCTCTATAAAAGCATTCGGGTGAGACGGCCCGCCATCTTTTTCCTCCAGCGTCAGCCGGAACTTCTACTCCTTGGCTTCTCTCCTGACAAGCTGCCCACCGTTTTCTCCATCCCAGTCTTGATTTCAAGCAGTCCCGATTTCAAGTTCTCGGACAGTCAGCGTATGCTCAAGCGGACTACGCCATGGCCCGATGCAGAGAAACAACGAAGGATCCTTCGCCCAAAATGGCTGCCCCGGTGTCTAGCAGTCCAGCGCATGTCGAACCTAATATTGTTGTCAGTCCGTCGCACACACCATCGCCCATTTCCTCGCTTCTTGTTTCTCCTTCCCATCCGAGTTATCAATTTTCGGACTGCCATCCAAGATGGTCGCTCCTTTGCCCTGAAGCCCCTCACCAGTCGCATCTCACTCATCCTTTGTTTCGGACTGCCCTTCACACGATCTGTCTCTGTCTTCAAGACAAGTGCATGCGCAATTGGATCGTGCTGTCCGTGATTTCAAGGACAAGACCAAGCTGCCCCATCTGAATATGCCTTTGTCATCTCTCAGTCATTCTTCACTCTGGTTTGGGTTATGATTTCCTCGTCACCTTGGGAAAAAAAAAATGAAATTTTCTGCATCTTCAGGGAAAGACAGCCTTTGTCCGTAGCATGATTCTGAAATTGTGGATTGAGACACCATCTTCCTTCGCCCATCCACTCCTCCCAAGATGAGACACCGTCACTGTCTGGATCGTTCCTTCACATCCGTTTTAATGACTCTTCATGTCATGACACTTCTCAGCATTTCACAACATCTCGCTCGTGGCTCCATGTTCACTTCATTGATGATTCTGCCGACAAACACAGAAATACATCAATTCCTCTTTGGCAACTCTTCACATGGTTGAAGAATTATTCCGTATTTTGTTTTCTTTACAAGCCTCAAGCCATCAGTAGCTTTTCTATCCTCATCCAAGTTTTCCCTGTCTTCGGATAAGCCATCCATCGTTCAAGATGACTGGACCATGCCAAAACTCAATGGAACTCCGATGAACCCGTCACGGAGTTCTTCCAAAGTCAAGAACATGCATTCACGGATCGTGCCACCAGAGAATTTTAATACAAGACCAAGCCTCCTCATCTGAACCCACCCTTGTCTTCACTGTCTCTCTTCTTGCAAACCATCCTGAGTTTCTCCATCCTCATCCAAGTTACCTATCCTCGGATAAGCCATCCTTCGTTAATAGGACTGCACCATGCCATGATCCAAAGAAACTCCGAAGGAACCTTCGTCCAAGATGGCCGCTCCTTGCCTTATTGCCCTCCTGAAATCATTGTGCCGATCCTTTGCCTTGGACCATCCTTTGCACAACATTCCTCTTCAGTCCGCAAGTCAAGTACACGCACTCGTGATCGTGCCATCCGAGCTTTCAACATTAGGCTTAAGTCCCCATCCGAAATGCTTTCATCAGCCAACTGTCATTCGTACTCTCTGGGCTGGATTGCAAACTCTTCGCCATCCTATCACAAACATCAAAGATCTTCTGACTCATGAGGAAAGACTGTCATCGTCCATCGCGTGGATCTGCATTGCGGATAGCCACTCTGTTTTTCCTTCGCCCATCTGCACGTACCAAGAAAAGGTGCCACAACTGTCCGGATCGCTCCTTCGCATCAAACACTGCACTTGGTTGCGCATCAGCCTGCTGTCCCTCACCAACCATCATCACAGCTTCTTCGGACCTTCGAGTATCTCTCCCTTGTTGACAATCATCAGCTCCCCCGAACCTTTAATCGCAGCTCCTTCGAACCTATGCCCTTCTCTGCCTGCTGTTCCTTGTCAAACATTATCTCGGCATACAGTCCTCCCTTACTGCCTGCTGTCCCACGCTGATAATCATTGCAGCTCCTTTGGACCTTCATCCTTCGCTGCCTGCTGTCCCTCGCCGACATTGATTGCAGGCCTTTTGAACTTTCATCCTTCACTGCCTGCTGTCCCTCGCTGACAATCATTGCAGCTCTGTCTGACCTTCATCCTTCGCTGCCGGCTGTCCCTCACCGAGATTGATTGCAGCCCCTTTGGACTTCCATCCTCACTGCCCACTGTCCTTCGCCGACACTCATCGCAGTTCTTTTGGGTCTGCATTCTTCGCTGCTGCTGTCCCTCGCCGACATTTACAGCAACTTCTTTAGACATTCACCCTTCACTGCCTGCGCCCTCACCGACATTCATTTCTGCTCCTTCAGACCTTTGCCGCCTGCTGCTTGTCACTGACATCCATCACAGCTCCTTCAAACCCTCGCCCGTTGCTGCCTGCTGCTGCTCACTGTCGATCATCACGGCTCCTGCTGACTTCCGTCCTTCGCTGCTGCTGGCACCAGCTAGACGATCATAACACCTTCCTGGGACCTTCATCCTGTTCTGCCTAAAATCATTGACTGACTGTGGTCACAGCTCTGCAGCCGCTCATCCGACGCTGCCTGTTGACCTCATCGACTGCCATTGCAGTTTCCTGCCGCTAGTCATTTCAAGCTTGCTGTCCCTCGCCGTCATTCGTCTGCCGGCTGCAAACCTCTGCTCTTCACAATCTGAAGGTCTTCCCTGACACCTGCTACAGCCTGTCTTCCATTAACAGCTCTGCTGCCATTCGGCTTTGGCTGTCTTCTGTCCTTCACTGGTTACCTGTAGCAGTTCCAACCTGTCCACCATTCGCAAACTGACTGTCATTACAACTTCCTGACACCCATCCTTACAGCCAGTTGGCCCTCACCAATGGCCAAAGTAGCTCCCAACCTTCATCAGCTGTCGTTCACCGAGGACAGTTACAGCGCAATCCATAGCATTGCCAGTCGTCAGAGGCTCTGCAACATAGTTGTTTTTCGCCGTTTGTTATTTGAAGACCTTCAACAACCCCTTCTCCCATGATCGCCTAACAAATCTTTCACTCACGCAACAACTACTGTCATTGTTCCAAGGTGTCCCGAATGTGAGTCCATCAACTAGTTGCTCGCTCCACCAGACTACAACATGGCGTGCTCAACACCTTTAATCAGGAACTTTGTCATTCTCACTAACAAGACACTGCTCCTCCTGATCTTCATCCGGCACAGCCCTGCAAGCCCACAATTACTTCACAATAAACGAAGAAATTGGGCCAAATGTGCTGCCTAAATCCCACAGCTAATCCACGCTCCACACCAGATCTCCACGATGACACGGTGTGGTGTTGCCACTTTACCTACCTCTGACAAGAGGAAGCCACTGATCCCTTCCTACATGCACTCTACTTGTTATGTGTATATTCTTGTATATAGTCATGCGACTCTCCCTTTATAAGGCAGAGCTGTTTAATAAACTATTCCACACTTTAACCCAGCCATGTGAGAACCAGTCATTCCAGTTTAGCCTTAGGATAGTAAGGCAGTAGGCCTGATGATAGTAAGGGCTACATACGTTACACATGGTCTCTAAAGACATCCATCTAACACAACAAGGAAGCTGGAATTTTGAAAATGAAACACCCAGAATTGCAAGCAAAAGTAATCTGAGACTCAACTATAATAATCCGCAACAGTTACTGGAAATGCTGACCTTCATTCGGCACAGACCTGCAAGCCCACAATTACTTGCACAATAGATGAAGAAATTGAGCCAAATGTGCTTCCTAAATCCCACAGCCAGTCCACGGTCCACACCAGATATCCACGGAGAAATGGTCTCAAAAGACATCCATCTGACACAAGGAAGCTGGAATTTTGAAAATGAAACACCCAAGTAATCTGAGATTCAACTATCATGATCCGCGACAGTTACTGGAAACGCTGGTTTCATCAGTGTAACTGAAGGAAGGCCAATCCAATCAAGCCCACTCTACCAAATCTTCTGATCTTGCTAAACAACTCATTCAAAGAAGGTTTAAAAGGTTCCTCCATCCCAGTCACGGACCTGCCCAATTTTCTGTCCTCAAAGCAGCAAACTCAACGCATCTCCTGGAGGATTCGTGCATCTCATCCCTCATCAAACATTTGTGGTAATTGCCCATCCACACAACAGATTTTCCCAGGCTGGGACCCATCCATAGTCCTCAATTGCCTCTTGAAAGCATCATTTGAACCCCCTACAAAGCTACTTCCAGAACTTCCTAACCTGCAAGACCGTCTTACCCCACTGGCATCCAGTCCTCGCTGAAGCAAGATTC
The DNA here is from genome assembly GCA_023313725.1 of Lithobius niger. Lineage (NCBI taxonomy): Eukaryota > Metazoa > Arthropoda > Chilopoda > Lithobiomorpha > Lithobiidae > Lithobius > Lithobius niger. The sequence goes on from JAHWFP010013698.1 coordinate 83,250, forward strand.
AAGCTTGCCAGTTGACCTCACCTGTAAACTTCACTGCTATCCTCCTGAGACCATGAGTCTCCTTTCGTACATAGTCCCAAAAAACCATAAGAGCCATCTCAACCGTTCATCATCCCTGCACTTACAAACATTGTTGGAAACGAACTCTAATGCTACTTCGAAAGGACAGATTAACAAATTCCCAAAGGTCGTAATCTTTTATTCCTTCCCCCCGCCTTTCAGAGTGGATAACGGATAACCTTCGCAGACTCGATAGCAACTCGTGTCAAACCTGTCTCCCACTACGCTCACGCTGACCTCAACACTGCTTGCACTGACAATAACACAAGTGTCATGGCACATGAACTCAAGACGTGCCAGCATCTTTAACCATCCACAGCAACACCAGCATCAATAAAATTACCATGTAGCCTCCCAGAGAAGTCAGTCAACACAAACCATTACTCAAGGGAGATGTCGACTCATGAAATTGGATTGCATTATCTGAGACCCATCGTCGCTGCCAGACATGTCATCCAATCCCCCTTAAGCACTGAAACAGACACAGACAAGGCAGATGTCCAGAAGTAGATGTCCTACGCAGGTGTCCTGAAGCAGAAGCATGATCCTTCTTCAAAACGTGGACCAGCACTTTTCATGGAAAGATTCAAATTGCCTATTTTCTGTTTCGATCAGGGCCATATGTGTAGCTCCCCAGCAGCCCCCGCAAGGTGGGAGGGCCCGCTCAAACGAGGGTCCCAGAATTCCGAGCTTGCAGAAGAAAAAATTTCAGTTTTTTAATTACCGTATTTCCAAACGATTAGACACACGAACTGCTAGCTCGAAGCAGACAGGC
>JAHWFP010013699.1:0-13523 GCA_023313725.1 Lithobius niger
CTAGATAAATAAATGGATACAAGTAACAATGGCGAGCAATTCATCCAAACGTTCATCCATTGCAACAGGTACAGAAAGACCATTGATGAATACTCAACCAAAGTAGAAATTGTGTTTGTTTATATATTTACCTATATGGGATACGATAACTTTTAATACAAAAATATTACACGTCTTTGAAACTGACTGTCTGCCGAATGATTACTTTTAAACTACTTTACAGGAAATATTTAGCATACTATCATACGTTACATCCCCAAAACTAAGGAAATTATCGATAATTTTTTCAACCCGAGTGTTCTGGCCCTATAAACACACAGAGAACTAAATGCCCCGTCAATTTCAATTAAATTATCGAAAACAAATAAAACTTGACAATTATAATAATTTCCAATATCTCGTGGGGTATTTAGTTAGAAAAATTTCTCATCATGTATCATTATTCTGCATCTAAATTAAAAATAATTAATACAAATTGTACAATTAAAACTATTAATTTATGCTTTATAAATTATTGTTAAATAAGAATAATTAAGCCTCACATTGTTTTTAGGCTTAACGGCTGTAGGCCTAAAGATGGAGTGATGCTGTCAGAAGTGGTGGTAGCAGGTTCTGAACGATAAAAGGTGTTGCAAGACAGCACAAACCAACGATACCTAGCGTATTTCGAAAGAAAGACCTTAGGGGAGGGGGGGGGGGTGAGGCTTAATGGTGCATCGACAGCTAGGTCATTAGCACCAACCTCAGTCACAGGGCAGAGGCCCGGCATGCCACTGCACCACACATTTCAGGAGACCTTCAGGGTTGTTTATGGCAGGAAAGTACAAATTTTTATTTGAAATGAGGGCAACAAGCGTTTCGTAACACATCGACTGTAACGTTTGAAGCGAGTTATGCCAAGATGCGGAGTCAGCTTGAAATAGCAGTGGCCGTGTTTTGCAGTATAGGGTGCTCACCAATAAAATTTACAGGACATTCCCTTGCTGATTTAGTGATAAATTTAGCCAATGAACAACGATTGACAGTGATAAGACCACAGTAGCTTTCAAAAGCTACTGAAGACTTAACAAGTCGTAAAGCTTCCGACGAAACTCCTGTCTAGATTTAATTTTCGAAACCGAAGGTCGATGGATTGGTTGGAAAGGGGTTGAGTACTAAAACGCACAAATTACAGATTTCATAAAAGCTCGAGTGGCATTCGGTGTGAGAATTTTTGTTTTCTGTCCGCCAAACGACTGTACGAAATAATTTCGACCTACAGTTTCGATCTCAAGATGATATAGAACTTCTCTTACTTTTTGGCGGAATCTATTTAGTTTAAGTGATCGTTTTTTCAGTTTAAGTCGAGCATGGGCTCGTTCGCAGAACGAAAACAAAAATTCTCACTGTCATTTGATTGTGATTGGACGAATTTCGTACATGATCAAGAGAACAAATTTCTGGCAGAGAAATTCTCACGGCTAGGAAATTGTCAACTAGCAAAATTTAATGAAACGACTTCATACGTACATAACTGCAATGAACGTAGCCATGGAAACGATACTTTCACTATCTGGCAGGGTTACGTCGCGTTTTGCCAAATCCCGTTTTGCCAAAAAGAAAGCAGATTAAAAGCTTTTGCCTAAAAAGCAAATCCCGATACTCCAAATACCGCTATGACAATTGATGTTCATGAAATTTTATGCACACGAAATTTAATACATTATTTCTGTGTAATTGATGGTCAAACATTTATAGACAAACACCCATTTCGCAGAATTCCGTATCCCAAAATAATTTTTTTTTTCAAATTACGTGCCTTTCTCGCGCTGCAGCGCTCGATGCGGCTAAACATATAACATCAGAAACCGCCACTGATCACAAATTTTTCTTCCAATTAGGCATGCTTCTTTAACTTCTGCAATGTTAAATTTGTAACGATTATTTTGGTTCTGAGAAACGGGAATTCCCGTTTGGGGAAGGTAACATCATGAATATAACTAACTACTGTTAAAAGAGAACCTTGGCATCGACATAGTGACGACCAAGCATTCCAAACAATATTTAAAGTTCACGTTTTTCTTCTGTACAGCTAGTTTTAAAAACGCAAATAAATCAGTTGGTTTTATTCTACGACTTCTTGTCTATGTTAAACGTTTGCCTTTTGTATCCATAGGAATAAGGTGTTAAATTTCGTGTACCTAACATTTTGTCAAATTAGATCGGCGTAACTGGATTTGGCGAAAGGGGATTCGCCCTTTAGGCAAAAGCATTTAATATGCTTTCTTTTTGGCTAAACGGGATTTGGCGAAACGGGACTTCACCTCTTGGTGCAGTCAATATTCGATCTCTTTTCGAGGTGTAGACGGAGGAGCCAAAGAGCTTTTGGAGGAGTGAATTGAACAAAACTCGGTGAAATCCCTTGTTTCACTCGACGGGAATTGGATTACTTTGAGACAATCAGAGTGGACTTTTCGGCTAAAGTGCAACTTTGTTGCAGCAAATTGAATTCTCTATGCTGTGATGCCCAGTTAAGCGTGTCTGTGGCAGCAACTCCTTAGTACCACTTTCTTTAGACGGGGTTGCGAAAAATATTGATTTACTAATGTACCACTAATATAACACCACGTCACCAAAAAAAAAAACACACCAAACTCATTTTTAATTCTGGTGATAACTTCGTGTGATGCTGGAGTGGAAGGGTTTTTTTTTCATCATTTTTTCATTCGACCTGTAATTTCGTTTGATTCAGCCTTGGTATATCGTCTTCAGTAGGCCTAACCTCGCCTTGCTGTTTCGATCTCCATGACTACACTCAGTAACGTAAACTAAGGTTAATTGATGGCAGCGCCCTCTAGCGGTAACGCATTGAAAGCTAGCAATAGTTTCACCCAAATATTTATTGTTGACAGAGTAAGATTGGCATTACCTGTATACTCTACTCTGCTTCTAGTGATCAATAACTTATCACTAACTAAATAACTAAAGCCAGAAGTAGCCAGAAGCTACGACTCTTTGAAATTTCAACATTGCGTCCTTCTTGGGTCTGTCGACTCATAACGAAAACAGTAAATAATGGTTTGAAAGCTACTGAGAAAACTAATTCTTCAGAATGAATTCTTTCTTATTTTCACGGACTTACTAGGGCATGTATTTATCCAACCGATGTTGTAGATAGCTTTCCAGTTGCATCTGCTACCATGACAATGACACTTTTCCAACACTTCGTCTAAGGTTGCGTGCTGCTTGGCAAAACTTGTGGGACAAACAAGAAGGCAACAAGTTAAGAGCTATTAAAGGCACTGTTCAGCCATGCATGACACTCGGCTTGTCGTCATCGTCACGGAGAAGAGGTAGTGTCGGCCACTTTGCGTATTGGTCACACCGACCTTACACATTGCTTACTTTTGAGGGGGAATACGCCTCTTGAATTTCATTTGTGTCGCCGGCCACTTACAATCCGTCATGTACTTGTAGTATAGTATATTAGTATAGTAGTATAGTATAGTATAGTAGTATAGATTGTTACCATCTTGATGGTGTTCGTCGTCATTTCCATTTTTCGCGAGACTTAGCTCATCAGATGGAAGATATCGCCCAGGGTTTTTTAATTTTTGCACGAGGTACAGATATATGATAAGATCTAGAATTGGGGTTTGTTTATCATCCGTGTAATGTGTGGCACAGTGACAGTCCGTACCATTGCACTGTGACCGAGGTTGGCGCTAATGCCCTAGCTGTCAACACACTATAAAGCCTCGAATCTGCCCCTCCCCAACCCCATCGCATTGTGACAAACAATACCGGTATGCACTGCGAGATTGTTGGGTAAACGTTCTCTTGAGTGCGCCACAACGAACTAGCGAAGCAAAAAAGAAGAATTTTAAGTTTCTGCCAGTTCAACACACCATTTTTTTAAAAGAAGTCACAGCAGCTATAACCATAAACCTTAAAGGCCCAACTCTAGTCACGGGAGGTCAACCAGCGACTTAACCAAGCTACATGGATTAGGAAGCTATACGTGATCTCACAGCGCTTCCAGCTGTCCCTCGCTCCTCGACTGTTTGCTGCCATTCGAGCGATTGCTTGCTCTTCTTCAACGAAGGATAAAAATGATGCAAATCACGGTTTTTGTTTAGTAAGCGTGCCACTTCGCAATAGAGCAGTGCCATTTACCGCTATATTGGCACCAGTATGGGTTTTGGATGGCATAACTACAAGGTGCACTACATAAAATTGGAGGGAAAAACAACGGAAAAGATGATTTCTTAGGCTTAAAATAACGTTGTTTTCCCAAACAACAAAAATCGCGCGTGTTAAGTCAAAGAAATCACTCTTAACAGCATCGGCTTCAGTATGACGCCCTTCTGTTTCTCTCTGCAGTGCCCCTTGCAGCTAACCCATTAAGGCTCCAGCATAGAGTTATACACAATAATACTACGTCGTGTCACTGCTCTATACTCTTTGTGCTGCTGGTTTATACGTTTGTTTCAAAAAGCAAGTAGTTTGCTAAACATGAGTCACAAACTCTCGAGCGCAGAGACGAGCACTTTGCTGCCATGTTTCTAAAACGTCGTCGTAGTAACGGAAGCAGGGAGGGAGTCTATACCAACATACCCGGCTGAGCAGAAGCGTACGAGGTGGGCCCTCTTGACTTTGGCGAGACGTGTAGTTCCGACTTGTGCCCAAGATATTTACTACATTAGTACATGCTATTGGTCTCACTTTCTTAGTAATTGGAGAGAGAGAGGTGCTGCTGGCTCCTCCCCCCCCCCCCAGAAAATATCTAGCCTTGCAAAGCTGAGCAGTTGCGTAAGTTTGCCTAAGTTCTTCATTAATCTATCTTTATAACACCCTTAGGTTGGGCAAGCAAATTCATCATTATTATGCACTACAATGAAAGAGGGTGTATAATGAAAGAGGGCGAGCGACCGACAATGTCAAACAAACAGATGTGGCCTATAACAATCGACATATTCATTAATAAAGCTAGCTCTTAAGAGCTGACTTGGAAGAGCTTCAAAGTTGGTTGAGTAACAATCACTGCATGCACAACCGTTGTTGGGTTTATTGCGCTTGGTATCAGAACGGAGAAACGGGCAATTGAGCGTCCTCCATTGAAAAAAAAGACATTTACTTCCATAGTGGGAATATTCAGACCACTCAATAGGGAAATCCGGGTCGGGGACGGGGGAGGCGGGATGGGAAAGGAGTTACGGGGGGGGGGGGGTGGAATTAGACCATACAACTGGGTAGGCCGCAGGGGAGTTCGGGGGATATATCAGGGGGCAGCTGCACCCTTTTCATTCCATACTGCCCACTACAGTATTTCGCTCAGGTATGCGGGAACTGGCTAGACCGGCGTATGTTACGCCAGGGGTACAGCTGTTACATAAATTTTGCAAACAATTCGTAAGTTTGCTGATTAATAAAGGTCCTTGAAGAAAATGTATTGGTCTTAAAAAATTACTTGAAAAATTATATTACTTTTGGAAAAACCTGGGTACCTGAAAATGCTTGAACTTTCCATGTGTGCCTTTGTGCGAGCTGCGAGACATGTTCTCTCTAGCTGGCAGATCTCGTGCAAGTGGAGTTGCATCTTAAGCGCTTGACAAATTGATAACACGCAATTTCCTTAAGGGTTATTTATCTTTCCAGGAAGTATTGATTCCATCACTCTCACTCAAGATTCACAGATTCGAGGTCCTTTAATAGCAGGAGGAGTACAAAGAGATGTCAACTACCATGAACACTTTCATTCTGATGCACAACGTACAAATCATGATCAAGAAGGTTAGTTTAAACATAAAATAAATTCTGCTAATCGTAGAATGCGATTTAAAAAAAAAATACACACTTATACCTTATGCAAATGTTTCTTTCCTAACTCGTGCCTTCTAAAATTAAACTAGCACACACCTGGATACGTTATCCCGTTCAGGCTAATTGCGACACGTAAAAGATTCCTCTTTTTTTGTTTATCTTGAAGTGCAGGAGTATTCCTCTTTGTTTTGTTCCTCTTTGGTGCACGGGTAGCTGCGAGTGCTGGGGCGTCAGATTTCATATGCATCTTGGTCCCAGCTGTACATCTCTGGTTTTCTACAGACCGGGGTTCGATCCGGGAGAAGAGAAGCGTATATGTACAGTTTCGGTCAAAAAAAAAAAACGCCTTCGTTACACGGAAGAAGTTGCAGGATTAATGTATGTGATTCTGAACGGAAATGTTGATATCTCGAAAACTACTGGGCAGAATTGAATGAAACAAAAACTGGGTTGCTTATTATGATATCAGCTATATTTCTATGCGTATTACACGTAACGGTAAGTATCCAAGTATAATTGGCCGAGCGAGCAAAACGAGTTGATAGCTAATAATATATCTCATAAACTACTGAATAGAATTGAATAAAACAAAAACTAGCTTAATTGTTATGATATATGCTATATAGAATTCTATACGTATGACATGCACTATTAAGCAGCAAAATATGATATGCAATTCAGTCTTCGTTTCATGAAAATCCGTCCACTTGTTTTCGAGATATCATCTGACATTACGTTTTTCTCGCTCGGACAATTATTTCAGCCAGTTAACGTAGTATTTAATAAGGGTAGAAATACAGTAGACAAATCTAATACGCACTTCAGTTTTTGTTTCATGAAAATCCGTCCAGTAGTTTTCAAGATACCTTAATTTTTCCATGGTTGTTATTACGACCCTCGATATAACGAAAAAAGGCCTTTTTGTTACTGGAATTGTACGGGTTTTTCTCCGGCTGTTTCCCGCCCGTTGCACGACGGTTTCCTCTGGGTACTCCGGTTTCCTCCCTCATGCGGCAAAAAACAACTGTCATGATGCCGCTTCCAATTACCGTCTGCCGCTTGGGCTATTTATTCTCTTCTATTCTATTCTTCAGCTAAAAAAAGTTCGGCCTCACAAAGGAGTGATATGAACTAAATAAAAAATGAATAACAAATTAAAAAAACTAGGCGGCTAGGTTGAGAATGGTTCGGCCTCTCAAAGGAGTGATCGGAAATTAAACTATCAGAAAAATTACCACTCAAGCTTTGTTGACGTGGCACTTTATTATACGTCTGTAGGCTGTTGAATTGAGTCTGATACACAATTAAAAAAAAAGAGGTGACATCGTATCAAAAACCAAAACTGATAAAGGAACCGTTAAGTTCCGAATGGTTCGGCCATTCAAAGGAATGATATTAACACACAAAACATTCACCAAGTTAATCGCTCCGAATGATACTTTGGACGTTAAATGAAAACTTGAACATTGCTACCGAAAGTAGCATCCCATTGGCTGTTGTTCTTGGTAGGACTGCTTATGTCACACACGCAAATTCAACATGGTTGCTACGTAATTCCTCCGTGTCTTCGCGATGCCAAGTTAGCAATCGTATCAATAAACAATATGCCGTAAGCCAGATTGCTTTAAATGCGTAAATGTATGCATTAATTCATCCACAACCAAACCAAAAGGCAATTCCTAAGGGCTATGGAATCATTTCAATCAATATGCTACTCAAGTTGGCTTCGTGCAAGACTGATGTAATAAACCGAAACTTCATTCTGCAAGCAGGGTTCAAATATAGCTTCCTTATCTTTCCCCCTTTTTTGAAGATCACTAACATTTTTGCACTTAGGATTTGCTAATATTTTGTTAATATTTTTTAGTATGTGGACAATGCTTAATGCTTGTGTATTAGTTTTTTTTAGCTGCATTTTATGAATTTCGCTTGCTAACGAAGGCAATATTATTTGAAACTGCACGTTTTTGCATATTATTTTGAAACAGCACACAATATTATTTCTTATTATAGCATTGTTGTGTTTGATATGAATCATATCGGGTTTTGTGTAATTTTAACTCTGCCGGGTGTTTTTTTAAGTCTTAAACTTCAGCCAACCACTTTTAAGTTAAACCTTACACAATTATGGTTCCCAGTGGCAAAATGCTTCATTTTCGAAGGTTGTTTAGTGTTATATTTATGTTTAAAAACTTTCATACTATCGAAAATGAAGTTAATTCACCCATGCTTCTAATCGTAAGACACTCAGTTTTTTTTACTCGTTAAGTGCGTCGTGCTGAAAGTACATTTCAATACACACCCCTTAAAAAAAAAGCGCGTTTGTACATGCTTAAAACATTTATCATGGCCTCGTATATTACATACAATTGACAAATACAGATGCAAACCTATTTACGTTGCCTTTTAGACATAAATGTCAGACTGTTCTGAGCGGGGAATCGAACCCAGGACCTTTGAAACCAAAGGCCAATGTCTTACTACTGAGCCAGACTGCACGTGTTAAATGCTGCCTATGGACGTTTCCTTTTAAGGCCGCGTCAGTCTGGCTCAGCGATAAGATCTTGGCCTTTGGTTTCAAAGGTCCTGGGTTCGATTCCCCGCTAAGGCAGTCTGACATTTAAGTCCAAAAGGCAACGTAAATAGGTTTGCATCTGTGTTTAGTTACTTCTTGTGAGCCTTTGGCTTTCCCGTCTTTACATACAATAAGTAAGTTGTCAAAGTCATGATTACATTGTTACCTTCAGCCACAATCTTTTGGTTGATTTCGTGTATCATTTCGAAGCTCCAAAGCAGTAATAATCATTAAAGTTAAAGATTTAATTATTTATATTACCTTTCCATCATTTAATTTATTTTTATGATTATCCCGATGTATCTGCGTAACATTTAAGCATGAAATACCTATTACAGGGTTTTCACAGGAATCTCACAGTATAAGAAACTAAGGGGTGCCAAATAATGATAACCCCCCCCCTCCCCAGAGTAAACTAAGCATGATAGGGGAAAAATGAAAGTACCAATAGGAAGCCCATTTTATTGTCGGTTTACACTCACAAGCTCAATATTCAGTGCTCACTCCATTGGCGTCACGAACAGCTTGAAGACGAGTAGGTTAAGAAGGCAAAAGTGACTCAGAAAGATCTTGTTGGTTACGGTCGCGTGGTTATTTGGTAATAACTCCAAAACGAGGAATGTAGGTATCATGAAACTTGGTGTCAGGATGGGGAACGTCCTCATGCGCATTTTAAGCCCAACCACAAGTCTATGCCCACCCTGTGAGCGGAGCTATTAAAACATAAACCACGTGACAGCGTTCCCTGGAAGATGCTGCACTGCAACGCACGTCACATCTTCGTTAAGTCCCATTTTTCCCATAGCAGACCATCGATGTGCTCCTCCATCTTAGTACGACTAAATCGAGTTGCTAGAGGTTCAGAAAACATCCTTTTTTCAACATTGTCCTTCAAGAAAGAGCCAATATGTTCATACACATTCAGAAAATGGAATTCAGAAAATGGAATTCAGAAAATGGAATTCAGAAAATGGAATTCAACACGGAGCTTTTTTTATTCATTTTTGTCTTTCTATCCTGCATGTCTTCAATCTGTTTGTGACGCCATTGGAGTGAACACTGTGAATATTGAGCTTTTGAGTGTAAACCCACAATAAAATTGGCTGCCTATCGGTACTTTCATTTTTTCCCTATCATGCTTAGTTTACTCTGGGGGTGGTGGGGGGGGGGGGGAAATATTATTGTTTGGCACCCTGTATAGTGATTTTGGCCTTAGGACTTTACGTGATTTATTACTAATACGGAATTCTTGTTTCCTTTTATTCTGTCTATATTTAGCTGTCCTGGCTTCCCTTAAATCGATGCTTCGGGCAGTACATCGCAAGTTGGAAATTCCCAAATTACCTTGGCTCCAAGATTGGCACCTCCCATTGGAAGATTACTACGTTAGTCCAACTTTGGTTTGCAAGGAAAAGAAGATGGAAAGCCAACTCCACCTTTCAGAACTTTTCGGAAGTGGCAAAGCCAACTCGTGGCTTTCATGCCGTACTTTGTTACTTGGCGCTGCTGGATACGGAAAGACAACTTTGGTCAGGAAGCTGTGTTATGATTATGGAAAAGGGGAATCGCAGTATATTCAAAGATTTGAATTGGTCCTGCTTCTAAATTTAGTGGAATTGGAAGACAGTCTTAATGACTTGATTGTCAAGTCTCTTACACTGCAAAATCACGACTCCAAGGATATATTGGAAGTCGTCCACAAATACCAATCCAGTATCCTTATAATCTTGGATGGGTTGGAAGAGCTAGATGATACAAGAAGTAACATCATCATTCCATTGTTAGCAAGTAAACAGCTGCCACAAGCTACTGTGATTGTAACTGCTCGTCCGGGCGGTTTTAACCGTGCCAATTCAATCCACGGGCGCCACTCCTTTGACAGAACAATTGAACTCAGAGGGTTTCAAGGGAAAGATGCTGGCCATTTTCTACAGTTATACTTGAAATATGAAGGTGAGGAAAAGATTCTGTCCATCAAGCTGTTTCTATGGTCACTGTTTGGTATCGAGTTTGATGAGACCAGCAGTCATAGATTCAAACGACGGCATAAAGAACGGTTACGACGATCTCTCGGTGTAATACATACACAACACCCTAACAGGAACCTCTTTGAGTGTCCTTTGCTTCTCTTCCTAGTTATAGTTGTTGCTTTGGAGACGGACATGACGTCATTGACAACTAGGACTGATTTGTATAAGGCTGTTTTCAATTTTATGATTCGCAGAACTCTGGCCAAGAGCTCAAAAGCAGACAAACACGTGGACTTATTTTCGTTTGATAAAGAACATCCTCCTTTTTACATTCAATCTGTTAACCGATTTGGTGAATTTGCCCTGAAGGCTCTGTCTGAAAAGCGTTCAACGTTTACTAGAGAAGAAATTCTAGCTAACTGTGAAAACCGTGATACAATTATGCAGCTGCTTTTCACAAAAATTGACTCCAAATCCAGTGTCAAGGTTATGTCGTGGTTTGAGCCAATACATGGGAGTTTGATGGAGTTTTCTGCCGCTTACCATTTGTGGTACACTCTCATGTCCGATTCCACAGGTGTACACTTTCTTAGGAGTTACAACAAAATGCTGCACTTCTTTCCAGGACCCACAGGTATTGTCGAATCTTTGGTCTTTCCATTTCTGATTGGACTTTGCAAAGATGAAGAATTGTCGATTCTTTTAACCACTCTGGCAAGAGTTCAAAAAGAACATCACTGGCTGAAATGTTACTTGCACTGCCAAGCTTTGGTTACTGAAAGTCAACTGTCAAGAAGTGCGTTGGTAACTGCACTTTTGCCGTTTGTGCCCATTACATGGAAAACATCATACTTTCAAGAAGACAAGATAAGTCAAACAGATCTGCTTTTTGAAACTGTGCTTCAGGGTATCGTTAGTGGTAAAATCCAGTGCCTTGAGCAAGACACTGAGTTCCCTATTGACTTAAGAGATAGGGTGATAGAGGGAACTCTGCAGTTTTCTGACCCAACTAAAGCGGTGCTGAAGAACTACGAAAGTGTTAAATGTCATACACTTAGTTTTGTGTTGTCTGTGACGAAAAACACGCCTGTGATTGAAAAACTGATTAAGTTGATCAATTACAGCCAAATTTCGTTTTCCTTGACCGCAAAATACCTTGAACGGTACTTAATGTGGTTGCTGCAGGAGACAATCGAAGGATTTCTTAAAGATTCTCTCATTCACTGTTTGCAGTGCACTTGTTCCAGTAATGACATCTGTGAAGCAATCAAGAAGATTACTGCGCTGGTACACACAGAAAAGATTGAAATCTTGGTGGTTTCTTTTGAGGGAGCGGTACCTCTCAAAGAATGGGAAGAGTTTATCCTGTGCGTAAACCAATCAAAGCAACTTGTGGAATTGAACATTTTTTATGCTGGTGAAGAGAAACGTTACTTTCCATTGTGTCACGGCGGTGAGAAGACATGGAGGAAACTAGTTCTCAAGGGTGAAATTATGCTACAAGACGTACACACGTTTGAACCTATGGGACCGTCTCTGAATATTCAGCAGCTCAATTTGGATGGAGAAGCTGAAATGGATGATGTTGAAAACATTACCAACTCAAACATCATCCAGTGTTTGAAGTTATCTTCAAGTGCCCAATCTGGCTGTTTCATCGAGTGTTTAAACTCTTCTGCTGCTGCAAGCCAATCTCTATTGGAGCTCTTTATTGATTTTAACTTCGAAGTTCTGATGGGTAAACCACGATTAGGAAACTTGGTACACCTCCACCATTTGCAAGTGTTAGGCTTAGCCTGTTCTAGTAATGACAGATCAGAATTGGACTTAAACCTGAAAACTCTAAAGGAAATCATGGTGTTGCTCAAGGACAACCCTCATTTTATGAGACTAGAGCTCTGGATGATTCGTGAACCTTCTTTCGTTGAATCCCTTTTCGAGTCATTAAGTGATTATAATGTCGAAAGCAAAAAAGGGGAATCTGTAGATGAGACGTCGAATCACCGAGATGTCAAACTGAACACACTGTTGCTATTTTTTGAGGATGAAAGTGTTGCATTACCCATTTTGGGTAACAGAACTCTGAAAAAGTTGTTGTTAGACCAGGGGCTCGTGCAACTGTTCATAGGATCATATGACACGAATTTCTTTGGCCATTTTACCTTTGAGACACCGACAAACAAAGGACATTCCATTCAACTGTTCTTCCCTCCAAGTGATGGTTTTGTATACGAACTAGTAGAAGAAGGAAGACAATCAGAAAATCACTCATTTTGGTGGGAAGAAGACTGCAAGATTATCCAAATACACCTGTCTGAATAACGTCTGTATGTCAACAGTTTAGACGTTGTTAACGGCCAAAAAGCTTTCTTTTAAAAATTGTGTAATGCAAATAGTGCACTTGATCAGGTAGGAAATTCCACATTGAGATTTATATTTGTAGTTGTTTTAAAAGATTTTGTTGCTTTTAACTATTTAAGCTAACTTCCTTTGTCGAACAACATTACTTATCAACTGCTCATTTTCAATCGCCAAGTAGCGCTCAGTGATGATCCTTAGAGAGGGTTCATAAAGAACGCTTAGCAAAATGCCGATAATGCAAATTAAGGGACTTATTTTTATCGAGGGGTTAGGCCTATAATTTAGGCCTAATTTGTGTGATTAAGCTTAAATCACACAAATTTAGAGTGCCAACACGCAACGGCTTCATTCCTTAGCAAGCAGAGATAAAATAGTCTGGACATCTTTTATGTTCTCTATCCAACTCTGGATAATACTCTATATTATGAATTTCTTAACGATTAAATCTTTCGACGTGTTTAAACTGAAAAGCCTACAAAATATTTGATATGCACACAAATTAAACTGCCTAAAACTTCAGGTGGGGATTTAGGTATACCTCATAGAAATTTTGGCTTAACGTTAATAAACCGAACTATGTGTAGAAGCCACAGAGCGGAAACTCTAAATATAACTGCGTCTGAAATTAACTGGGTCTGCAACTGACCTTTAAAAGTGCCTGCCTGTTCGTGCTGCAGCTAATTATACAACAACAGATACCGGAGAAAAAAAATTTGTAAATCTTGTCAGCTTTACAAATTTGACGGTTGCTTCATGAGGTAGGGCCACCTACCATACCAACCTGTCTTGCCTCTCGTACCTTCATAATTTGTACC
>JAHWFP010013699.1:18523-48060 GCA_023313725.1 Lithobius niger
AAATTGAATTGAATTGAATTGATAATTCTGGATCCCGGCTGAGCTGATAAGAAAAAAGGCAGTAAGGCCGGACAATCACTTTAATCGCTTTTCATTGTTTCGTGCGCGTTTAATGTCTTATTTGTTTATTTATTTATTCAATCTTACTGGAGCCTACAAGCCACGTCTTAATGTCTTTGCTACGGTGCCTAACAATTCCTGGTGCACGTGCTAAGGATTGAAAACTATCGTCCAAACCGTTGGTTGTGGATGGGTAAAATGAAAGAATCCATGTTCAGCTAAATGCGTGTAGTTTTAAATCAGACTAAGCTGCGTTGTTAATTTCGACATGCATCGAAATTGGCAGCTGGAAACGATGCAATGGCTTATTTATTTCCTGGATGAAGGCTTTCAGAGCTGAGCTGAAGTGTTTCAAAGTGGACAACAACAATCACTGCTGAGCACGAGGCTGAGCATTGCTATCTTGCAAAGTAGCCGTCAACAATCGAACCTCTGTAAGTGAAAACAAAACAATAAGCCATTGTTAGGCCACCATAGGCTGCCGATTCACTGCCTTCCGCTCCCAGAAAAGAAAAATGCCAAAGCATCCATGCTAAAGCAACCGTGCTTATTTAATTCGCAGGGATGAAGGCTTTCAGAGCTGAGCAACGGGCAAACAGGAAAACGGGTCCCGGCAGCGTTGTGCTCGGGAACGATGCTTCAGCATGCCAATTTTTACAACAGTGCATCCAGTGATTTGAGCCATGGGATGCGCTGATTGAGTGAGCGAAGCGAACGAAAATCAGCGTTTGTCATCCAGTGTACGCAAAAATTGGATTCAAGAAACTTAATTCCATGAAAGCGTTACTTAGCAAGTGTGCACGACAGTGGGAGTGGGAATGGGGAGTGGAGACTGGGGACCGGGGAGTTGGGAGTGGGAATGGGGAGTGGGAGTGGGGAAGAAACTTCCAGAAACATCCAGAATATAGGAAATGGTGCATCTAACACCAGCCGTGCCAAAGCAGCCGTGCTAAAGGTTTCAACTTTCTTCTACGAAAGCTTAATTATTTACTTCCCACACAAAAATTGTTTCATGCAAAAAGGGTTCAGCGTGCACATTCTTTAAACGGTGCGCCCTGGGATTTCATGACCGGCCCCGTGCGCAGCACGGGCTTCCTATAGTTTAATTCATTTCCGAAGAAAAAAGTTTGGTCTGCCAACAATGATCAACTACAACAACTAAGATTGTTATGTTCCATTGCAATGACTTGAACAAAACAATACCGTAATACTTAATTGTTGTAGTTACCATTGTCAGCAGACCAAACTTTTTGGGACACATTCATTCATTCCTTCAGTGCTTTCTTTTGTTTTGTGAATTCTCTACAGTGTATTAAAGCGAGAGTTGTGAAGATGCAATGGCTTGTATGATATTAACAAGTTGCATTTCTTTACGGAGGGCGCATAATTTTGGGTTACGGCCCCAATAAACACATTCAATTCAATTCAATTTTTGCTCCCCTCCTCTGTACATGTTCAGTTACAAGGCTTGCTTGTTAAACTGTTACTCAGTCCATTCCTGTAAATCCATTTCAGACAAGCATATTCAGATTTTCAGTGTGGTTCCATCACCTCGCAAAAGATACTGACTGTCTTAAGGGTGTTCAGCGCCAATTTACAAAATCGCTTCAAAGTTTCAGTAAACTTTCCTATAGGAAGCGGCTTTGGCTAATAAGCTTGAACTCTTCCAGTAAGGCGCGCTTGCACACACCCTACATTAATCTTGTCAATTTTTAAAGACTTCTTGATATCGTTGCTAAGAAATTTTTCAAAAGTCCTGGCGCGAGCATCACAAGGGGACATCTACTATATCGTGAAAAGAGCACATCCTGTACTCACGTAATTTTTTTCTCTAACCATATTCTTAAAGCTGGGAACAGTCTCCCGACTGACATTATTAATGTAAACGCTACGGCTTTGTTCAAAAGCAAGCTCTGCAGCTTGACCTTACAAACCATTTGATTACATTTTGAAATCGCATACTTTTAAATTGTAAGGAGGGTGTCTGAGGCAAAGAACCGAGTTCTCGACCAGTTGGCCTTCTACTATGAAGAAGAGGAAGGGCACCTAAACTGTGATAAAATAGTGTAACGCCAATACGGTAAAACATTTACAATAAAATGTAATCTTTTTGGGGGTTGTGTACGACAGCATAACAAGTTTTTAGCGCAAGGCTAAATGTCAAACATAGTAAAATGGCTTGGAGGAAACCACAAACGCAACAACTAAAGCATGCATTTTTTAAATTATTAAAAGGACCTAAAGCAGGGCAAAACCTGATAATAGGATGACCAGACCTTACTCGCTGCAAATGGCAACTCTAAATGCACGGTCTTGTCCTGATTTAAGTCCTTTTAGTATTTTTTGAATTGTATGGCTTTAGTAGTTGCGTTTGTGGTTTCCTCTAAATATTTTTACTATGCTTGACGTTTAGCCTTAAGCTAAACAAAATTATATACTTCATAAAGACTGTCATGTACGACTTGAAATGTCGCATGTTGTATTCAGTGTGGAGAGTTCACCTTCGCACCGTGCAAAAGCGAAGTCTTCACACCGTACCATATTGGCTTTACACTATTTTATGCTGCTGTAAACAAATGCTTCAAATTATTATTGGAGCTTGGATCGTAGCTCCGCTATGAAGACACGCCATTGTAATCTTAGACCGCGCATCACGCGAAAACCACGAGGACTATCCAAACCACACTTTGCATGCAGTAGCACGGCAGTCTGGACAAGGTTTATCAACAAAAAAATCCGGAATCGGACACGGGGTTGACGAAACATCAGGGTGATAAAATGGACCAATAGCAAGAACCAAAATCCAAACAACAACGAGACGGCAAAGCCATTTCTAATTGTTAAAGGCATCCGATTGTTAAAACACTGAATGTTGATGATAGTTGTGAGTGATGTTGTTTTGGGCCTGCGGTTGATGATAGATGTTGTCTGCGGCCTTGCAGTGCTGGAAACACCGGTTCTCGTCGGATCCCCGAAGTTAAGCAGCATTGAGCTGGATTGATATTTGGGTGGGTGACCACCTGGGAATCTGGCTGTTGCAGACATAGGACCTTAGGGAACAGGAGTGGTTAACGCTCGTTAAACCCTTTGTTTTGGGGCGTACGGCTATGGGCCATGGCCTCGTAATAAAATTTGAAGACCACACCAAATTGAAGATATTTTCACTATCTGTCGACCAATTTGAACGCTTGAATACACAATTTTCAACATTTTTTTTTACCACCTTTCCAATGGTCCAAACCCCAAGCAGCTCTCTCTTATTGTTTAGAAATTACAAGGTAAATGTTTTTATTTTATTGGGGGATTTGGTATCGGTATTCGGGTCGGGATTTGGTATCGGCCAGTTTCGTTTATTAATCGGCTCGGGTAGAAAAAAGGTGATCGGGCCAGCCATAATATTTTTGACATGATGAGATTAAATCCCAACGCGGCCGAAATTCAAACCGTGGAAAATGTAACGGAAAGGTGCAGGGATAAAGAAAAACTAAAAGTTAAAGGATGAGTATCCACATTCACAGAGAAAAAGATGAATCAACAACGTTTTCATGATACTCTCCAGCTAAGCAGCTAGCTACCTTGGCCGCCTTGGCCTGGTGGAATGATGTCACTACTTTCAAAGACCGACCCTTTTTACCCAAACATTCAAACAGCCTATGTCGACAGCGAAAATGACGACGACTCTAGTATTATATAAACATTAACGACTATTCTATTATAGAAGACGTGGTTAAGCCGTAGTCTAACGAATGCTCAGCCCCTAACCAAACACACAAATATATACTAAATAAGGAGTATTCGTAACCCTTAGAAAAGTGCTGAAAGTCACCTTAAGGTTAATTGCGCTGTTGCTACCATTTTAGGTTGGCGAAAAAATGATTAGATGCGACCAGCACACGCAGTGTCTCACCCACCAGACATGTCAAAAACCGAAGTCCTTGATTTCTGCGTTTGCTCTGGGTGGAAGTTCTCGCACGCGGCCAGAATGGCAAATAATCGAGTGGATTATTAGGGAAGACGTTGGTGACAGATGTGACGGATGCTGTCCAACGTCTTATTCTTGGCTGCCATGGCAACGGACAGGTCGAAGAACCAGGCCACACATTCCCACAAAAAGTGATAAGGCTTTAGCTAAACAACAATCGAAGAGTTGACACGTCGAAGTCATTACCATTCTAACTCTGCAGGCACGTGACGATTGCAGACGTCATTCTATATTTCTATAAAATGAGGAATGATTAAGAATTCGGGGAAGACAGGACGAGAATTGGTTTAATTACGACGAAGATTTTTCGCAATGTAGATTTTGGCGTCGTCTCGATTCGTTCTCGTAAAGTCTCGTCAATCATCATGAATTTTTATGATTTCAATGATACAAATTCAAATTGGGATACTACAAAATCGTGGAAGTTTGAAAAAATTATTAAAGATTTGAGACATGCATGACACGGTTGCAAAAAATTGATATTAACTGTGCTTAAAAATTAAAGAACAACTAATACTAAAATGCTACTTTTCCATGCTAAACATATCTTTTTAAAATCTGCTACGGAAATTAAAAAAAACTACGAAAATACAGCTCTTCCATGCTAAATGATTTTTAAACATGCTCCAAAAATAAAAGACCACTAAATGCTATTTTTCTATGCTAAACATAATTAAAAATTTGCTACAAATATTTAGGAATACGTGACTAAAATGCTACTATTTTATGTTAAACATGATTTTTTTTTAATGTGCGAAAAAAAAAGAAAGGACTAATAAAAACTTCTTTTCGGTGCGAAACATGATTTTTAAAATATGCTACAAAAATAAATGCTACTTTTGGATGCTAAATATGATTTTTTAAATGTGCTATAAACATGAATGACTACTAAAATCATTCTTTTTGGTGCTAAACATGTTTTTTTTTTTTTAATATGCTAGAAAAATAATGGACTACCAGTACTAAAATAGTCAGGACTACCAGTACTAGTACTAAAATGCTAAACATGATATTTTTAATGTGCTACAAAAATAAAGAACTACTAAAATAGATGTCAAACATGATTTTTAAAACTTTGGTTGGTGTTTGTTAAATGTAACTAATTTTGATTCGTGTGGAATTCCTATTAGCTACAAAAACAAAGGACAATTAAATGCTACTTTCCTCTAGCGATGGGAGTGACGCAATGTCTGCAGTACACGCTGGGGGAAGTGACGTCACAGACCAACTCCCGCGGGTCGCGGTGAGTGACCAAGTGAAACCAACAAACTAACCAGTATCTTAACCCATAAAACGGTAGTTGCCACTCTTTTGCCAGCCCTGGCCCAAATATGCTTTAAACAATGCTTTAACAATGATAAAAACAACAATATCTTTTCCGGCAGAAAAAGAAAAAGAATTTATCGGTGGAAACAATGCAGAAGCAATGGTGTAACAATAATGCTGCAAACAACAATGTTTTTACAAACATGCATTGGACTTGGTTTTATGAAATCACGTAATCGGGCTTGAGTGAAAAAGACGGAAAAAAATACCTGTCTGCTCCCGGATTACAAGGCTTTGACAAAAAATGCGCATTCGGATTCAGTGGGGAAAAAGGAAGCCAGGCCACAGGACGTGAGAGACACCGTCTGCTCCCGGGTAACGGAAATGAATGAAGGATGGTGAAATGAATCACAAGATACATGGCTTGAGTGAGCGAAGCAATCTTACCACAATTACCCATCTTCAAGAACCGGAATTATTTAAATTACATATTTCACTGTTATGGGACAGCTGTACTCCTACATTTGCCCGTCTTTATGACAGGCTTTACAGCTAGTTAGTGATAAAGTCCTGTTAACAAGAAGCGGAAGCGTTTATCAGACCATGCCAGGAAAGAGCGTCTGAAAAGGCGACTCATAAAACGGAAATTAATTTTAAAAAAGAATAGAAAAAAGTCGGTGTCAGCTAAAAAGATATTTCCCCCCCCCCCCCCCGACCCAGCCCAGAACTACAAAAAAAAGGGTCCATACGGTGTTTAAAGGAGTTAATTGAGGGAGCACAGACCACGTGAGCTGGAAGGGCGTTCCAGGGCTGCACGACCTGCTCGCAGAAGTAGTAGTATCTAATATTGCCAAGGAAAGATTCCACGGAATTTGAAAGGGTGACCCCTGGTGTTAGAGGCAGAGAAGCAGAAAAAATCGGAGATGTTAACGTCAGTTAGATGATGAACGATTCGTACGACAGAAAAATCTTCGTTTACTATAGTTTGCTTTTTTACTAAAGTAAACCGGATTTTTGTTGTTGTTTTAATATAATTTTTTTTGACAACAAGATTACTAGTTGTAAGCAGAATTTTTTAAAAATATATTTTGAACGCCCTTGTTTCTGCTGTCACCCGTCACATTTTTGAGATGCTCTTCTTTCCAGCGTTCTGATTGGCTGTTCGGGGTAATTTGACGGGAACAGGGTGGTGAAGTCGTACCACGGCACGAAACCAGCCATGCACTCCGACTCAAATGCGTACCGAAATATCTTCTCCAGTTTCGTTTATCTTTGGTGGGTTCCATTATTTTATTTATGTTTATTTTTAAAGTATTGATCCATCAGGTTTAAAAAAAAAACCATGATAGGATCTAGGAGGAAGGCAGTGACAACAAAGAGGCGTACAAATCATTATAGTTTTGAAATGTTTGCTTTCCAGCTTAAACAAGTGGTGAAATGATTTTAGTTATGTCTGTTGCAAAATTCAGGTAAAGTTTGATGCCAGAGTCTTTTTTTTGTATTCAGTTCTGGCGTGAGGAATCCCAAAAATATTTTTAAGTTGAGACTGATGGAGCGTGGACGTAGAGGTTTTTTAAGAGAATCAGCACAATGAATTTTGTTATGGAGTAGGCTACGTAAAAAAGTTTAGGCCAATGGATTTCCTGAAGTGTTGTAATGTTAGAATTTCAAACCTTTCACACAGTTCTTCATATGTGTAGTTGTCTCGATTAATTCCAAATTTGCAACAGACATACCTTATAAAATTTCGCTGTACACGCTCAAGTTCATTTTTTAAATACTGTTGTGGTGGGCTCCACACAACCCATGCATATATTAATATACTACGAACAACAGTTTAAAATACAAGAACAATGGTTTTAACATCAGTAACAAAAATGTCGCGAAACGTACAAACTGTATCAGAATTAAGACAGAGTTTTGTAACAAGTCTGGGGTGACCAATATGCGTTTGGTCCACCTTTCTTCTTTAGAACATATCCCATTTGTTTAAACATGTATTTCTAGTCTTATCGACTTGGTCAACGGTATAGCTTCTACGTATTGTTCTGAATTACGAAACTGGTTTGTGCACTAATGTAAGAAGTAGAAACGGAGCCAGTAGCACAGGCGAAAATGGTAATAAAAAAGTTATATTTCGGTGTCAATAAAATTAACGGGCGAAACCATCATCAGAGAAATAAAAGAATAAAAAACACCTTACATTACTAATTAATGGGCGGCCAGCATGCAGGCGTCATTGGTGAACAGGCTTCTAAAACATTAAAATAACGTGTAAGTGAAGGCTAAAGAACGCCAAATTTTGCAGTGTGCGTACGAATGAAAGAAGAAAAAAATTACCATATCAAATGGGCTAAAAACTAACACGTTCAACACAAAATATTGGTAAAATCACAGAGTACTTACAGGGACGTGCGTATGGGATGCGGGGAACATGGAGAATGGACGACGAATGTGACGTTTGGTTGAGGCCACAACAACAGATGGGAAATGCGGAGGGCCTGCACGGGGGCAACAAATGAAACGAATCGTGCAAGAAATGGAAGTTGTATGGAGATGAGCTGAGACAAGGATGGGAGAACACACAAATGGAAAAGGGGGGGGGGGGGTGAAGAGTACAGAAAGACAAAGAGTGGGGGTGGGGGAGAACGAGCAAAAAAGGTCCGAGGGTCTGGATTGAAATGTGGAAAGGGGGGATGGGGGGGATGGGGACGAAGTGTGCAAGATTACGGAGTTGTGCGTGGGTAAAACAAATTGACGCAGTGTGTACCTACTTCTTAAGTTATGACCCACTGGGCCTACATTCATAGGCCTATTTTTCAGTACTTTATGAATCACCCTGTATACACGGACATCGCTGTGTATGATGACTCACAAAAATCGATGTTTATTGAATATGCAGACAAAAAAGAAGTATTAAACTTAATCAACCAATTAAGAACACATGTGCAGCAGGAACTAATAAGGTATAGACACAGCATACCAAAAAAACGTTTGGGCAGACATTAAAAATTCAAGTAGTAAGGCCAGTATACAAGGATTAAAAACAGACAGCACTAATAGCACTGTTTTCTATAATAGAAAAAATAATAGAAAAACATTTGCAAAGAAAATAAGAAAGTTCTTAAGACAAACCACAAGTACTAAGCAATAGCCAGTATTAAGAATTTACAGGGTTTGGAAGGAGAATTTGTAACTCAAAAAGTCCGTATTGAAACGTGTTACATTCATTCCTATTAATTCCGTCCGAGTTTTCAGAGGGCGCCACACATTCCATTTGGTAATTTCTGCTCATTTTTCAGCCCAAATCTAAAGTAAACTAAATTACACTAAGCTAAACTAAATAATAATTAAATACAATCTACTTTCGTTTAGTTTTAGGCTGAAAACTGAATAGAAATTCCCACATAGAACTTATGGCTCCCTCTATAAACTTAGATGGAACTAGTAGGAATGAATCTTATACGTTTCAGAAGGGGGCCTGAATCACAAAATTCTCCTCCCCAACCCTATAACTCTTGCCAGTATGGATATACAAAGAATAAAAGTACAACTGACAGGGTTGGCATGGTATTTACCAGGGGTGGTTTTATCAGGATTTTACCCGGTTTGTCCCGCCCCGGGATATACTACTTTTTCCCAGTTATTCCCAATAAAGACAAAACTAGGTGTATAACGTGTAATATATAATTATATCAGTTTTAAAAAAATAGTGTTAAATATAATTAAAAGTGTCTTCAATTCAAAAAATTACATTCAAAATATGTTTGCTGATGCAACGTTTTCATATGAAAATGAACATAATGGTATGTTATAAGTACAAAAATTATAATTGAAATGCTAAAAATTCTCATAATGTAAGTTTCTATGTTAGTTTAACTACATTCTGTTACTTTAATTTTCGTTTCAAATAGAACTGCTAAGTACTACTATTAGTGATAATGAGCAGTTAGGCTCCAAACTTAAAAATACATGTAATAAAAAAAAATAATTATAAAAAACAATACCAGGGTTTTTACCGGTATTTACCACTGCCCTGTCCAAAACTAGTTTTTCCCGGGAAATTGCCAACTCTGCAACTGACCTTGTAATAGAAATAATGTATAAAGCATTGTTTAACCATTGTTGGCTACAAAGGGTGGCATAACTGTCCATTGTTTTGTTGGCATTATGCTCCCGTTTGTTAAAGGTATCTTACGAATTAAGCGTTCGTGTCTGTGTATTGTTAGACGATCTTCCCCTAACGAAGCAATGCTCGTGTTTTTCTATTATAGAATGAATGGGTAATATAATGGATAATGACCCGAAAACCTCGCGACATTATGAAACAATGCCTGTGGGCACTGGCGCGCCCTAATGATATTGTTTTATAATTCCCCCGGTTTTCGGTCATCATCCTTTAAATAAATGACATAATAACAGGTGCACTTAATGATGAGAAATATGTAGGAATAGTACTAGGAGATTTAAAGAGGGAATTTTAAACCTTCGACAAAAATATTGTACTAAAAAAGTGTGAAAACGAGGACTAAGAGGAAAAATTTACAATATATTTATGAGTTATTTAAAGGAAAATGACCGAACACAAAGGGCTTTATAAAACAATTTCACAAGGACGCGCCAGCGCCCGCGGGCATTGTTTTATAATGTGCCGAGGTTTTCAGTTATTGTCCATTATAAAGCCCATTCATCCTACAATAGAAAAACACGAGCGCCGCTTCGTTCGCTCTGGTCGTTGAAGGGGAAGATCGTCTAACAATGCACAGAAGCGAGCGCCAATTCGAACCATACGTTCAACAAATGGGGGGACATAATGCCAACAAAACAATGCAGACCAAGCGCCATAATCTACTTTCATACATATCATTTACCTTCGAACTATTACTCGGTGGGATTAACTTGGCAAAAGAGATTGGCGTTTGATATCGTGACTTAACACGGCCGAAAAGCTTGGCGGTAATCCTTAACACGATTTGTTTTGGGGGAGGTAACAAACAACGACTGAGGCTTTTCGCCCACCAGCAAGACCATTATAAAAGTTAATCCTTCGTCAGACAATCCGTTATTTTCAAATAATGCCAGCCATGTTCTCTCTTATCACGAAGCAGAAACATTTCATTCGAGTAAAGTAACACAAAACTAAGCCGACACCCAACATTTATTTAAGGATTTTTTTTTCTTTCCGCAAAACGAGGACCTTGCCGACTTAGTATGAAAAGACCACGGTGAAAAAAACACAACAGAGCCCTCTGATTCAGTAATTATACAGATTGAAGCTATACTCGTTTCTGAATGGTCGCCGACAAGCAACCCACAGATCTATACAGTATATCTCACTTAGAAGACGCGATTCGCTTTCATTCTCATTCTACCCGTATTAGAGAAATGACGTCACCTTCGTTAATAATCGGACTTTTACGGAAACACGAAGGCGCTTTTCGGTCAGGGTACGTTTAACGTGGTGTATCAGTGGCATTAAAATGTAATTTAGGCATAAAACGAAGCATATGCACCGAGACAAATGAAATTACAGGTTGATTAAAGCAATATGATGGTGGCTAGCACCGCTTCGTCAAATAGAGGAAAACATAATAAACATCGTAAATCAAAATTACTTAGTAAATCGAAAATAGAAAAGGAAATCGAAACCGTGAAACGAAATTAATTCGGATAATCGTTTTGCGGAAAGAACAACAAAAAATTCTTTAAACTGAACCCCACTCGTGCTTTTATAAAATGTATAATTTGTAAGTTTAGTACTCATCCTCTTTCCAACAAATTTCCCTCTACCTTTGGTCTCGGGAAATTAAAATCTGGAAATTAGTTTCGTGCTAAAACACGCAAATTATTGATTCCGCAAAAGCACCACGGAATTTTGCACTATGTAAATTTTACATGTATTGGACATTTATGGACAGCAAAAAATAAAGAAATATCCAGACTGCAAAAACTACAAAACAGAATGATTCATATATTGTTTGCCAAAAAAGATAAGCATTCAACAAGCACATGTTTTTCAAAAAACGAAGATTTTAAACAGACAATTATACCAATATGTTAAAAAAAAATTTTCGACGTACAAAATAGACGACAGGCCATCATTATCAAGGATAAGAAATATCAAACAAATTTTTCCTTTCTTCCAATCATGACCAGAAATAGATTTGAAGAAAAACTTAAAAGATTACTGTGTACCTTGTGTGCAGCCAGACAAAACTTGGAGTATTTGCCATTTGAAACATCTCAAAAAATTTTTAACACACTTTCTTCTTCTAACTTAACGAATATTATTAGCCACAAAATGATCTGTTAACCAATTTTGTATCCACCTCTGATCTGCAACGTTACAAAATTATTTTCATAGGCTTAAAATTGTTGTACTGGGGATTTTTAAGTGTTTTTCAAATTTGTTGAAATCATTGTTGAACTTACTATTTTTTGAGTGTTTTTTAAATTCTTTGAAATTGTTGTTGGCCACCATAATATTAAATGTACGATTAAATGTACACCACCATGGCTTCGTGGTGGATTTGGTGAATTTTGGAAGTACAATAAAAAAACTAAAAAAAAAAAAAAACTTGGGGTATTATTGCCTAAAATTGTTTGTTCTGAGAATGCTCACACTGGAATGAAAAAGGCCTTAATTGTAGTTATTAATTTTGCATCTAGAAGCCTTCTTGCCAGTTTCGTTTATGTAATTCATCTTCTTTAATGCAGACTGGATGTTGATTAACATGGATGTACGTTTTGAGACATGCAGCTGATTCATCCTCAACACAAAAGAACATTTTACCGTTTTGTGATAAAATTTAACGACCATGTTGTAGGCCAGCTTCGTATAAATACTCCACCCCGTCCTAAGAATGCCATGAGGTAGCAGTAGCAGTAACTCTTTTCACCCTTTTGAATTCAACATCAACCAAGCAGGTTAGTAAGCTATGAAATTTTCCTTGAAAAGTAGGGCCTAAGATAACAATGTGTAACGAGGTGCAGAAGGCCCGAGTCTAGGGCCCTGTCGTTTGAGCTTCCACCCCACCCCTCGCCTCTTTTCCCGGGAGGTTGCACAGTCCGTCAGGCGTCAAGCGTCAGGCGTCAATATTTAAAAAAAAAATTAATCCTAATTAAACGTCGTACCCGGCTTCGCCATAGGTTTTGTTGCGCGGTGTTTGTCCGTGCTTAGTTTGACGGATAATTTTACTTCTTTTCGATTCGTGGTTTGTTTCACCCCTGGTTTTACCAGTTTTCGCCCGGTGTTGCTTGGACGTTCATTAATTTATCCTCCTCCAATACTCCCCCCTTTCCTCCCTTCCCTATTTCCTTCCATTACCTCCTATCCTCTCCCTCCCTTTACTTCTCATCCTATCTCTCCCCTTTCTCCTCCCTCCCAGTCCTCCAACCATTCCTCCCCTCCCCTTCTCCCCTTTGGTACCGTAATTGAATTTTAGTTGACAGTTTAATCAAATATTGTCCCTCCCCCTTTCTGCTCCTCTTTGCCTCTCCTGTCCCCTTTCCCATCCCCCTCTCGCCTCTTCCTTGCCTACCAGCTTTTCTCTTGAACAAGCCGTGTGCCTGGTTGCTGGTAATTTCTAGTGGCCTACTTCCCAAGCTCGACTCTTAACAATATGCTCTTTGTTTGACAATATGCAACAATGACTTTGCTCGAATCAATCAATTCCCGATGCGGTAGAAATCTTTGGAAATCGTTGGAGTCTGGTGTCTTTGGTCCAGTAACGAAGAAAACTTCAACACTGAAGTGTAGGAACGTGTCCTTTATGACACCCTCAATAACGTTGATTTGTTTTATTGGCTGCTAGCTACCAGCTAAGGACAGGGCTCCTATGTTAATTCTAATAGGGTATAAATACATGTCTACAGCTCGTTAGGGAAAGTTCACATATCTCAATTTTGGCAAACAGGGAAAGAGTAGTACGGGGAAGCACCTTGTTCTAAAATGGGGGTTGCAGCTAGAAGCACGTGGCTCTGAAATGGGGCGTAAATATAAAATTATTGCTGTAACCATTCTTTGTAAAGCATGCAAAAGTGTTATACGTTCATCGTTTCAGTACTTAATTGTTAGAATACATTTTTGCTGCAAACAATAGACGTGCGGCTTCTACAATAAAATCTTCAGTGGCCTCATTCACAGTCACATTCAAGACGATGTAAAGTATTTGTATGAATGACGATGTTGTTGACCAAAGCTTTACGAATTCCAACTGCATGTTCTTGTTGTTGTTCTTTTTTTTTTTTTTTTTTTTTTTGCAAAGCCTATTTTTGTATATCATAATATATATTTATTGATGTGTGTATGATCAAATCCCATATAGGGAAACTGATCACAAATGTGTTATAAATGAATAAATAAATAAATCTATCGGTTCACAAAAACAACAAATCCCACTAAGACACTACACTACGAGTATTTCATTGCAAGAAGAGTTGGAAACAAAATGCAGATTCTGAGCACAGGGTCGAATCAAACAGGAAAAAAAGCAATATTTTTTCCAAAGTATGTCTTAGTAATGTGCCAAGATTGCTGACACATGCTGTGTGGCGCTGACAAGTAGACGACCGGCCAAGTACATGAGATTAATTGTGATTGAGTGAGCAATTCCAGCTTCATTGCGTGATTAACATTTACCTCGGGATGTGCTGATTGAGTGAGCGAACCGAACAAAAATCAACGTTTGTTAGCCAGTGTGTTCAAAAATTATATTGAACAAACTTAAGCATGTGAACTGTGAAGCATGGATATGCACTAAACCAAACCGTGTCAGTTTAGTTGATGTAACGGCTAACTGGGCAATGGCAAACGTGAAAATTATGAATGAGAAAATTTATAGACATAAAATTCCTCGAGACAAAAAGGTAGAGTGACGATTAGACCGTGTGATCTTTGTACATTCATAGTCCTATGAAAGTTGTGATATCCACCCAAAACCAAAACTGGTATAAGAGAAGCCGCCAAGTTTCCAAAAAAAAGTCTGCCTTTGAAAGTAGTGATATCATTCGACCAGGAAAAAGCTGCACTTATCCACAGGTTAATCCTATTAGCCAAGTTGATCGCACGTCCGAAAAGCTTGGCGGGAATCTTTAATAAGTTTTGTTTTGGGGTAGATTATTACAATTAGAGTGGTAGACTTATTACAACAGATACTATAAGACTGTTTATTTTATTGTTAAAATGTGTTTGTAGGGAAGAAGGCATCCGTTGTCCTCACAAACAAGTATACCACAAACAACAAAAACAAAAAAACCGCACACAGTATGACCTTCCGTCCTACGTATAAAAACTTTAATTTTCTGTCCACGCAGTTTTTTATTGAACCTGTTTTATTATTTATTTTTAATATTTAAAGACAGCTTAATTTGTCGTGTGAAACTTTATTTTGACGACCCTGAAAACAACCGTTTTGGATGGACTTTAATTAATTGAGTTTTTTTGGGGGGGGGGGGGCGGGGGCGGGGCAAAACTGTTATGAAACAAGGTTTGGCGTTGACGCAAGCGGAAAATGAAGATCAGAATCCGCATAACTAGTCACTTCGTTGAACCCTTGAAAGTTCCGTACAGAATCGTTTTCACTGATACCATGTCCACCTTTAATGTTAGAATTCCATTATTGCCAGTAAAATCAAGAACTTTTCTCTGAATTGTGCAAAGAGTAAAGTACATTTAGGTCCAAAAGGCAACGTAAATAGGTTTGCATCCGTATTTTTGTGTGTTTGTTTACTTGAAATTTACTCGCATTTGAATTTCCGACTCGCTATGCAAAATCCCATTTCTCTTGCAACATCACTGTTGTGGGTTTTTTTCGGATCATATTGGCGAAGTTGGTTGTAAACATTCATTTACAGTTTAATTCTGGAAGTCAGTGGCTACCCATTCCATGGGGACGTCGTTTGCAGGGATGACGCTATAATCACTCTACTGGAGAGACTGCAAAAATTTCTATTTTTGAACACTCCCCCCAACCCCTCCAAAAATACATAAAATTCAAAGTAGCTCTCTTCAGGCCTTTTGCTAGACTTTATTTATGTTTTTTTTTTTTTGGGGGGGGGGGAGGGCAAGTGACACCCTCTCATCTTCCCCCTCCCATCATCTTCTGCCGCAGGAGTGGAAGCCCTAATGGTAGGAGAAAGAATTTTTTTTATGTCTTCGAACTGATGTAGTCTGGTTACACTTTCAACCTAATGTTTACAATTTTACCCCGTTGCTTGTTGCTTTTTTTTTACTTGCTTTATGTAGAACTTCATTTTAATAATGAAGTCTGGTAATTTCAAAAGTTTTTTTTTTAGTTTGTGTGAAAAAATTAGTGTTTTATCGACTTTTTGCCATTGTAACCTGCTTTTTCGCTTTTCATTGTTTAAAAGTCGGCTCCAAATGAATAACCTACTTAACTATAGCCTAACCTAACCTTATAGCTTAACCTAACTTAAAACTAAAAGAACTTGAAAACCAAACAACCATACAACCGCATCTAACCCCGTAGTGAAATTCCACATACCCCAGTGAGACCCCTCTGGGGTATTTAAGCTCAATAAAGTCAAAGTCAAGTCAAATCCAAATGACTAGTCTTTCACGGCGTTCGAGGTTAAAGCATTGTTATCTTTTGTTAAAGCGTGGTTGAAAAGTGGTTTGGGCCCCGCTTGATAGTTAGGGGAGTAACCACTGACCACTGGAAATCCTGGTGCTGCAAACATAGGGCTTATGCCTTGTCTAAGCCTGATTTCGAAAACTAGCTAAAGGTTAAACTTAAATCTTATTGTCGGTCTAATCCTTTTTCCTAGCACAAACGCGGTAGGGGGTAAATTTTGCCGTAGGCAATGAGGGGAGACAAAAATACCACCTTCAAAACAGCGTCCCATATAGCATCTCTCACTCAAGGCAATACGATTTGGAGCGAGGTTGCGATTATTTGTGTCTAAGCCTAGTTTACCCCTAGCCAGAGGGTGATCTTCAAACTTCGATATGGGTCTCCGTGGACGATAACCTCGAACTCGTAGAGGGAAGGTATAATTGCGTCTAAGCCCAATTTTTAACGTGATAGGGGTCATTTTACCTGATTCCAAAAAAGGCTTAGACATAGCATTAGGGCCTAGGGAAAAAGTTGCTAATGCATGTTTTCCTTGATCACAATAAAACACAAAAACACAATAAAATACAGGGCCGCAACTGGTCTTAAGGTCTGTGGGCTGCCATGTTACGATTTTGGCAGTAAGTGATCAAACATGGCGGCCCACAGTGCTTAAGACCAGTTACGGCCCTGTATTTTATTGTTATCAAGGAAAACATGCTTTAGCAACCTTTTTCCGAAAATTAAATTTGTCTATGCCATGTGGTTTTTGTCATCCGGGGGATAACTGGTCTGTTTTATCAAAACAAGCTAGTTTTTTTTTTTTTTTTTTTTTACAAATTTATTTTAGCAATAAGTCATTTGTTTGAAGCAACCTGCTACTCATATAGACAACCAGCCGAATTTTGAATCCCTCGAAACGTTTTCTAAGGGGTAGACAAAGAAGCATTATTGCATTCCAAAACGTCAAACCAAACCCACCATTCGGGGACGACTTGGTACATTATTTTAATACACAGAAAAACAGGAGCAAATTCATCAGAGTGCTCTAAAAGTGTCAACTAAGCAAAAGTGACGTTACGTTTCGAGGAAATCAACTCCCTAGTGGGCAAACGGAGAAATGCACGTTGAAGGTGACATCACTTCCCCTTTTTTTGGATACTCTGTTGAGTTTGTCGAGTCCCGACTGTAGATTTGTAAGGAGCTGTTGGCTGACGTGGTCATCGTGGCTGAGTTGTGAGAGAGCTCAGCCCTGTTGCTGGAGGTTTACGGATCTGGTCGAACCCTTGGAAAGGGGACCTTGGCAAAGTCCCCGCCAGGACTGCCGGCCAGGGTAGCGTGAGAGGCTACCACGCTCCTTCAGCAGCTATGGGAACTATTCTGGCAAATTCTGGACAATCTTTCGGCCCCTACGATGATCGGAGGTTTCCCGGATCGAAACCTCCCTTTACCAGATATTTCTTCTTCTCTAAAAGTCTGGTAATGTTCAAAATTGAGCCGGTTCAGTCATACAAGTAATAAGTTGCTTCAGCTGACTTAAGGTTCAAAGAAATTAATTAAAAAAAAAAAAATAAGTACAACGATTTAGGCAGAAGTTGGCTTAATGGTGGGAAGAGTTTTAGAAAGAAAGGAATCGAATGTAGAACCTCGCATTACGTGCCCGGATACTCTTCACAAGGAGCCAGACTAAGTCCCACAGTTACTGAAGGAAGTTGTAGTCTTTCATCCTACCACAACCTGCAGGTTAGGCACGGACTTTGTTCCATCCTTTCGAGCTCCGATCAGACTAAGTCTATTTGGAGTTTCACCACTCAACCATCATGACTTGCACAAAGTCCATCAATTTAAACGTAAACTTGGTTCCCAGTATTATGTTCTATTGAACAAAGTTTGGTTTTATCCTTGTTTATCCTTGCGTGCCTTTATGTACCTTTTACACCCTATGTACACCCTATGGACTCTTACGCATACTTACGTAAATGTTTGTGCCTTTTTTTAACCCATTTGCGCCCTTTTGTACGTTTTCGTACCTTTGCGTACCTTGTGTACCCTTTGGCACTCTTCAGTACCATTTTGTACCCATTAGTACCTTGTGTACCCTTTGGCACTCTTCAGTACCATTTTGTACCCATTAGTACCTTTTCGTATCCTTTAGCACCCTATTTGCCTTTATGAACCCTTACGTAACCTATTGTATCCTTTCGTGTGTATGCAACCTATGTACCTTGTGTACCCTTTTGGAGCCTTCATACCGTTTTTGTACCCATTAGTACCCTGTCGTATCCTTTTGCACCCTGTTTAGTTTTACGAAACCTTATGCACCTTTATATAACCTTTTGTACCCTTTTGTATCCTTTTGTATGTACCCTATATACCTTTTTGCGGCCTTCAGTACAGTTTTTTTACCCATTAGTACCTTTTTCCACCCTATTTACCTTAATGAACCCTTATTTAAAATTTGTCAACCGTTTGTACCGTTTTGTATGTGCCCTTGTGTACCCTACGTACCCTTTCGCAGGTTTCAATGCTGTTTTGTACTCATAAGCACTTCGTACCCTATTTAGGTTTATGAACTCTTATGCACACTTATATAACCTTTTGTACCCTTTTGTACAATTTTGTATCCTTTCGTATGTACCCTTATGTACCCTTCCATACCCTTTTATACTTTAGGTCCTAAATTATAAAACTGTAAACGAAAACGTGTCGGACGGACAATCTCACCCTAGTGAATGCTCGTGTAAAGACGTTGTTCCACATTAAAATACTATTTAAAACCAGTATTTACATGTAGTATTTACAACCCGATATTTTTTGTGTCTCTTTCTAGAATGAAAATGCTGCTGTCCATTGTCTTGTGCGTTCTAGTTACTGTGATGGTAACGCATGTTCATGCGGCTGAAGGTCAGATTTGGGGTACAGAACGTTCTGGATGTTCGAACTGTCCTCCGGAATGCCGTTGTCTTCCCGAATGTATGTGCGTCACAAGTCCGTGTCCTTGTCGTTCATTCTGCTCTTGCGGTAATATTGGAGTTCCTGTCAAGGGATAAGAACCCCCCCCGGTAGATCTCCTGGTGAAGCATTTTCTATTCTTTTCCAACGTTTTTGAAATAAAGTAAAATGCAGAATAGCGATTGTATTTTCGTGTTGTTATTTCCTCAAACAATCATTAACACGCATTCAGGTAAGTAAATGACAGGGTTAGTCTAAAGAATGTTCACATTCTGGAATTTTGTTGCTTATACACAATGAATGAAGCCAAAATGGGGTTTGTTTCATCAGAAAGACCCACTCAACTAGCTGTGCGGCTACTGATGGCTTTCACGGTAAGTACCCCACGTCAGCACCAAAGAACGAAAGATACATGTCAAGAAAAGAAGCGCCAATAAGCTTCTTTCCGGTTTACAAACTTACTTCCGGTACAGGCCACAGACAAACAAAGTAAGCGGCCACGCTGCGAAAAGTGATGTAATAGTTGACCGAAGTCACGCAATATCTGCAGTTTATGCTGGGAAGTGACGTCACAGGCTAAGTCCCGCGGTTCTCAGTGGATATAAAAACAACAGATTGCCACTTTGTAAAGGTCGCTAACAGTAATTTCAAGGTTTTTGAGATCAGGTGGGCCAATAAAGTTGTTGTTGGCTTAAGTGCCAATCAGAACATTCTAGAAAGATACGTATAAAAAAAGGTGACATGCTCAAACAACGGAAATTAATAATAAAAAAAAAGAAGAATCTCCGTTTCCTATTAGTTTGCCTTTTTACTAAGTAAACGATTCTTTTTGTTATATTATAAGTTTGTTGTTTTTTTCGACAAGACTAACAGTTGTATGCAAAATTCTTTTTAATTCATTTTGCACGCTATTGAATCTGCTGTCACCAGTCACATTTTTTTTTTAGATGTGCTTCCTTCGAGCGTTCTGATTGGCTGTTCGGGATAACTTGGTGAGAACAGCGTTGATGACGTCACACCACGGTATAAAACCAGCCATTCACCCCGACTCACACTGCTCACAACGCGTAGTGAACCATCTTCTCTAGTTTCGTTCAGCTTTGTTGGCCACCATTAGTTGATCGTAAAATGTACAAATTTCCGGTACCAGAACTCGACAACATTTTGTAACAAGTTTGGGATGACCATTACGTGTGGGGTTCCACAAGTCTTCTTTAAAACATATCCTATTCAGTGTCGGAGTGGGCCGTCTGGGAACCTGGAGAGCTCCCCCCAACAGCAGGAGGCCCTTGTTTAAAAAAAAAACAACATTTTTTGTGCCCAATTTGCAATTCGTGTCAAAATTGCATCGCTAAGTTGCAGAAAAATGTTTCACATTCACGTCGATTTATTATAAAGCGCTAGCTTCCGGGGTTCCTGCCCATCCCCCTCCCCTCTCTTTCGGGCGGCAATTGTTTCAAAAAAAAATTTGTGGGGAGAGCACATGTGAAATGAATTTACATGAAAATTGTATCTTAAAGTTGCCGGAAAACGCCGATTTCTTAAAAATACACCAGCTTCCGGGCCTCGGATCTTGCCGGGGGACCATGCACTCCCCCAATCCCTTTGCCGAGCCCCCCTCCCCAGTACGGTGCGAGTGTTTCCGATACCCATACAGTATATTCCTGGGGAGGCCAGTCCGATCCCGATTCCATTTGTTTAAACAGTTCTAGTTTTATAGACCTGGTCTACAGTGCAGCTACTACTTATTGTGTTCTGAATTTTCGCTACACTTTAATACAGAATTTCAATTCGCCCAAAAATTATATTACGTTCATTGCCTTCTGCTCCACAGACGCCATTGTTAAGGTAATGACGTCTGGCGAAGCACATGCTGGTCATAATGTCGAAGACGAAACGTCTCACGAGTGAAGCACAGCGCACGGAACATATGTGGCTCAGTATTGGTCAGTTTACTCGAACGGTTACTGGCCGCTTTACGTTTTTCACTCGCTTCGCGCTATAAATTGGAACCCGCCCAGCCAATACAAGTAGTGATATCAGAATAAAATTTTCTGCCACCAAGTTTTCTACATGGTGTACCAAAGCCTAACCCACGTGCAGCCCGAAAAGTGTTGTGTTCCCCTCATAAAGTAGTGATATCACTCACCGCCAACAAACAACCGTCAAGGCTTACCTATTACTTTAGACGTTACATGAAAAGCCTGAACACTGTCACCGATAGTAGTAATGGTGAAGTTTTTCATTTAACCTTTGATCTAATAGCCGGTGGAATTAGCTTGGCGGTTGTTCGTCGGTGGGGTTGCGTGGGGGAGATTTTAGACCTTGAGTGGGGGGAGGGCCTTGAGGGTGGGGGGGGGGGGGGGAAGGCCAAAAAATTTGATGGTCGTTTTTCCCTTCCGCCACCCCCCTCCCCCCCCCACCGGCCGTAAATAATGACTGAGCCCTAACAGCACGGTGGCCATTACTTACATGTTTTTGAAGCTAAGACTTCTTTTATCATCTTTTATCATCTTTTTTTTTTTTGGGGGGGGGGGGGGGAAATCATTAAAGGAAAACAATAAAAATCTGTGAAGATGCCAAGACCATAGAAAAACACAAAATTGTTGTAAATTAACTGAACAAAAAACGGCTTCGCCACAAGGATTAGAGCTCGTGTCCCCATACTCACAGCTGTCAAACAACTCGAATAAAAACGGATTAGAGTTCACTCGAACGAAACGAACTATAATTTGAACTCCAATTCCAGGTAACAAGGATTCGTTCTACTCAATGGTTATGTCAGAAAGTGAACACTGTTTGTATTTGAAATGTTTAATGTTTGTGCGTGTGTATACACTTGATTTGTGTATTATACAGGTTTTTTTTTTAAATTTGTCTGCGTTTTACATTTTTAGTCATGATTCATGTGAGTATATATGTGTATTTTGTGTGGAGGCTGGCATGTTACAATCCTTATTTCCTGGAATTGGAGTTCAAATTATAGTTCGTTGCGTTCGAGTGAACTATAATCCGTTGTTATTCGTGTTCCTTGACAGCTATGAGTTAAGGATACGAGCTCTAATCTTTTTTTCTAAACGGAGAAGCCGTTTTTTATTCAGTTAATTTGTTGGCTTTTTTCTCTTCTTTTTTATTGTTATTGCTTCGGTCTGGTATATCATTTGTACAGTATTTACACTGTCCACCCTATTTTGTTTGCGAAAAAACTGAGCATTAGAAATAAATAATTGTTTAACTGTTGTAAATAATTAACCTGTTCAAGCAACGTGCCCAATAATGCGGCGCCTTTTTTAGTTGTAAATTTTCGCTTTAACGTGGGAAATGATATCAACCTTACTAATAACAACAACCGAGGTATTCCCCCCACCAGAAAGAGCATTCTAAAAATAAACCTTCGTCAGACATTCCGTTACTTCAAATAATACCAGCCATGTTCTCTCTTATCACGAAACTGAAACATTCATTCAAGTAAAGCATCACAAAAGCAAACCAACATCCAAGCATTTATTTGAAAATTGTTTGTTTACGAACGCTCACGCTGGCAAGAGAAAGACCTTTAAGGCAAAACATAGATACCAACTTCACCGATACGGTACCGATCCAATTTTAAACGTGTACTGACATCGGCATCCACAATTTCGAGCCCAGTTTATTTTATCAACTATCATAAGACGATGCAGTTTTCTTCAAAAGTCCAATAAATATTGAAATAAGAAATTGTAAAGTGATAATCAACAGTTAAAAAAAATTAGCTAGGCAGATACTCATTGAGTTCCCGAGAAAAGCGCCGCAAACTGCGTCTCATTGTCTCGAACGATACAAGTTATCGATATATCAGCGAAAGTTGCCGGTACCTACATACAGATGCCACAAAAATCGGCCACCGACCGATCGGTATGGGTGCATCATTAGTTGTTATTAATTTAGCATCACGTAGGCATACTGCCCGTTTCAATAAACCACGCATCTCCTTTAATCCCGAATGACTATTGACTAAGATGGCTCTGCATTTTGAGACTTGCAGCTGTTTCACCCTCAACACAAAAGAATATTTTGGCGAATCTATTATAGAATTTAAGGCCGTGTTATTGATCAGCTTCGTATAAATACTCCATCCCATCCACGGAATGCCATTAGCAGTAACTGCTTTCACTCTATTGAATTTCAACATAAGTGACGAAGGTAAGAGAGCTAAAAAAAATTACTTGAAAAGAAGGTCTAAGCTAGCAATGCACAACAACGCACACGAAGCCCGTGCCTATAGGACCTGTAGTTTTTTGGTCCTTGCTCGTCTCCGGGAGGCTCCACATAGTTCCTTCAAGCCAGAATTTTTCATCCAGTCAAACTACTTTTTTCTTATTCCTAATAATAAGAGATGTTACAAACTACCTTTTACTCTACATAGTAGGCTTCGATGACGTGGTAACATATGTGTACCTAAAACGTTTAGGATAATGCACACAGCAAACGCATCATGCACGGAACAAACTTATCATACACGAAACAAAACTCATCATACACGGAGCAAACGCATATTACACGGAGCAAGCTGGCAAACTGGCAGGGGGTGGGGGGGGGGGGGGCAATGTGTGTGTGTGTGTGTGGGGAGAATCTGCTAGACCGGCATATCGGGGGTACAGCTAGTACTATGCATTGTGCTATTTTCGCAGCGTTGCCTTGACGTTTAGTGCTAGAAATTATCAGCCATTTTATCGTCTAAAATATTTAGTGAAAAGCTTTTCCGCCCCCCCCCCCCCCCCTCACTCCACTCTCATCCTGATCTCCGACTCCCCTCCAATGTTATGAGTGTGTAGAAGGGTCCCCAAAAACGCGTGTGGATTTTGTAATGTGACTAGGTTTATCACTTTCGGTGCTAGCTTACCCCCCCCCCCCTCCACGTTACATAAAAAATATAGGAACACAACATGTGCTGAACCTGTCTGATCTGGAGACATCCGTTAGGGCGCGTTTACGCAACGGCTCGCCTTTGCATTCTCGCAGCTAGAAGCTAGAAATCATCTGAAATTCCAACATGGCGGCGGTTTTAGCTATGTCGACTCGCAATGAAAACATTGAATAATCCGAGTTCGGAATCGGCTGTGAAAATTTCGCCAGGAGGAATTCTTTATCTCATTGTCACAGATTATAAGACTAAAAGCATTTACTCAAACGACGTCGGATTTAGCTAATCCAGATAGCTTTGTTACCATGGCAACGACAACTTTGCCATTGCGATTAAATTCTAGCTGCGAGAATGCAAAGGCGAGTCGTTGGGTAAACCAGGCCTTACCCGAGTTTCTTGCTGTAACTTAAAGTTACATGCCTCCAGCAAGGCTTTCCTGTATGGCACAGTTTTGCAACATTCGTTCAAACGTGTGTAAATGTTGGAAAGGCATTACTTTTCTTTATTTTCCCCCCATCGTGAAAAACTGTTTTTATACATTCACTTTACCCAATGTTACTGTTACAAAATCTACTTTGCGCAGGATGCACGAACATGGTGGGAAGGTATGTCCTGTTAATTTATTTTCACTCAATTATATGAACAACACTTAACACTCGCATTTGCGCTCTCGCAGCTAGAAGCTAGAAGTCATCTGAAATTCCAACATGGCTGCGGTTTTAGCTCTGCCGGCTCGCAACGAAAAATCAATATGTGAATTCAGAAACAATTCGGAAAATCGTTTCATCAAGAAAATTTTTTTTATCTTATTGTCACGGGTTATAAGACTACAAGCATTTACTCACATGATGTCGGATTTATCTAATCCAGGTAGCGTTGTTACCATGGCAACGACACATTTGCCATCGCGATTAAATTCTAGCTGCGAGAATGCAAAAAACGAGTTGTTGCATAAGCGAGATACGGCTGTCCTTTTTTTCCAATACAAGCTACAATGAGAAGTTAGTTTACTATTATAAAAGCGCTTTTAGGCAACGACTGGCCTTTGCAACATAATAGCTTAGACAATAATCGCAATGGCAAAGATGTCGTTGTTGCCATGGTAGTAACGCTATACCTGGATTAGCTAAATGCAACATCGTTTGAGTCAAAGCGTGCAGTCTTATAATCGGTGACAATACGACAAAGAATTCCTCCTGACGAAATAGTTTCCCCAGTGGCTTCTGAACTCGCATTATTACTGTTTTCGCTGTGAGCCGGCAGAGCTAAACCACCACCATGTTGGAATTGCAGTTGATTTCTAGCTTCTAGCTGCGAGATTGCAAAAGTGCCTTTAATTACACTTATGAACCATTATGTAACGTTTTGTACCATTTTGACTCTCTCGTACCGATTTGCATCCTTTTGTAACCTTTCGTACCCTTACGTACCCTTTTGTACCCTATTTACCCTTTTCTACCCTTTTGTACCATTAGTACCCTTTTGCATTAGTACCATTTTGGATCCTTATACACCCTGTTGTAATCATTTCCACTTTTTGTATAGTTTTTTTAGTCCTTACGTTCCCTTTTGTTACCGTTGTACCCTTTAGTACCTTTTACTACCCTTTTCTACCCATTATTACCATTTCACTCTATTTACCTAAGGACCCTTATGCACCCTTACATAATCGTTTGTACATTTTTTTTTCTATTTTGTATCCTTTCGTACCCTTAAGTGCCCTATGTACCCTATAACATCGATTTGTACCCTTTTTGTGCCCATTAGCAACCTTTTGTACTCTTTTGTGTTCTTTCGTACTCTTTTTCACTCTATTCATCTTTTTGGATCTTTATGCACCCTTACGTAACCGTTTGTACTCTTTTCAACCCTTTCGTACCAAGTTGTACTCTTTTTTTTTTTTATTCTTTTGTACCCTTATGGCCCTTTTGCACCCTTCATTTTCTTTTGTACCCATTAGTGCTGTTTGATACCCATTAGAACCCATATGTACCATTTTACACCATATTTACCTTTATGAACCCTTAAGCACCATTACGTAATCTTTTGTGCCCTTTAGATCCCTTTACTACATATTTGTACCATTTTGCATTCTCTCATTGTACCCTTGTGTTCCCTACGTACTTACCATTTTACTCCCTTCAGTACCGTTTCTTACCCATTAGTACCCTTTCGTGCCGCTTTTGCAGCCTATTTACCCTTATGAACCCTTACATAACGTTTTTTAACCTTTTGTACCCTTTTGAATCGTTTCATACCCATTTGTACTAATTTGTGTCCTTTCGTACCCATTTGTTCCTTTTTCTACCCTTTGCACTCTTTTGCAACCTTCATTAGCCGTTCGTACCCTTCCGTACCTTTTTATACCCGTAGGTGCTGAGTGTTTTTTTTTTTTTTGTCTCTTTCCAGAATGAAAATGCAGCTGTCAATAATTGTCTTGTGTGTCCTAGTTACTGTTATGGTAACGCATGTACACTCTAATGAACGCCAGATTCGCGCTGCCCAACTCCCTGAATGTCAGAACTGTCCAGCGAGCTGTCGTTGTTATCAAAATTGCGCCTGCATCTCAACTCCTTGTAATTGTGGCTGCGATTGCACAACAGCTGGTTAGGGGCCATTCTCGATGAATGAGAAGATTCCCGGTGGATATCCTGCTGAAGCATTTTCTGTTCTTTTCAAACTATTTTGAAATAAAGTAAAATGCAGAATAGTGATTGCTTTCGTGTTATTTACCCCCTCCCCCCCCCAAAAAAAAAAATCACTGAGTAACAGGCTATTTAGGCTTGTAAACGATAGGTTAAGAGAAAACAATGACCACATTCTCAATTACTTAAACACAACATAAGACACCAATTACGATTTGTTTATCCGAGAGGTCCACCAAGTACAACTAGTTGGGTTAAAACAAGCACTTGAACAATTGAAGTATAACAATTTAACAAGGCAAAAGTACAAAAATTAAAATAGTACACCCGACATTTCGAGCAGGCCATAGCATATTTTCAAGGAAAAAGAAGTAAAAACAAAAGTTACAAGGAAAGACAAAATTGCACCCAAAACAGCACAAATCAACAAAATTTAATATTTGGTAGAGAGGTGACTTCTTTGTAATGAAAGCACAAGAAGAAGTGAAGAAAAAAGCGTGGCCCTTGAGTTTTATTCACTTTGACCTGTTGATGAGCGTGTCAAACAGTAATTTCAATAGTACCATGGTGCCGAAATTTGATAATAGAAAATTAGTAGAGTGGTGCTACATATTCTTTAAATTTGTTGGGCTGGGGAGAAGATCATTGTGGACCTGTGGATCGTGCAAAGAAATGCACAGGGTTTCAAGGTGAAGGGCCCCCGCACCCTGTGCGGCCAGGTCTTGTGGCCAGTGGTCGTCGTGGCCAAAAAACGCGGCGTCTTGCCGCGCGGCCACGCCTGTTTTTCATTGATAATTCTCGATCACGTGGTGAAAAATGAACACGGAGCAAGTATGGTCGCCCTGTGGTCTCCTGATGCCGCCCGGGATTCCAGTGGCCGCTGCGACTGACTGGCCACGGCGGCAAAGTGCACGGCGCTACATATATCGTAAGCATTCTCGTTGGTTGCAGCGATCTGGTCGCGCGGCTTGGTCACTTAGTCTTACCTTTAGACTCAGAGGATCCAAAATGCGTGTATACGTTTCATTTTTAATCTTAAAAAGTTCGACGGTGTAAGAGACTATCTTAAAACTATCAAGTGGCTCCCTATGGCTCAGAGGCGTTCTTTGCATTCTCTCACAATTATGTACAAGTCTCTGCATTACAAAGAACCATTTTATTTGTTTACCTTATTTAATTCTGCATTGGCTGATAACAGTTATCCAACAAGATTCAGTCATGGCCGCCCTTTCACTCCCCCTCGCTGTCGCACTAC
Source organism: Lithobius niger (assembly GCA_023313725.1). Lineage (NCBI taxonomy): Eukaryota > Metazoa > Arthropoda > Chilopoda > Lithobiomorpha > Lithobiidae > Lithobius > Lithobius niger. The sequence goes on from JAHWFP010013699.1 coordinate 46,161, forward strand.
TAAATACCAAACGTCGTTTCTGGTTCAGAGCATGAAGTTGTGGAATGATTTGCTCGAAGTCATTAAATCTTGTTCTAGTGTTGGAACTTTCAAAGCTCAATTATTCCGTCACTTGTTTAATTCATAACTTGGTCACCATCCCTCTTCCACTCTTTTTCTTCCCTTCTTTTTCTCTGTCTCCCCCCTCCCCCAATCCCCACTGTATCCCATCTTCTTGTTTACTTTAGTTTTTGCTATTATAATTGTCTGCTGACATTGTACATAATTACATGATGGTTTGGGTTAGGTGTAAGACTGGGCCCAGTGCCTAAACCTCGCCCTTTGTGGCACAATCAATTTTTATTCTCGAATTTGTCGATCTTTGTACTTTCCCGTGCTACAATAAAGTTTATTATTATTATTATTATTATTATTATTATTAGTGCGCGGGGGCCTTAAAAGCCTTGGACGATACCTGATATGTACAAAACCCCTATTTTATTTCACATCCAAAGTATCGCACAAGGTTTAACTTTGAAACCTTGTGTATTTCCTTGCACGATCGACAGGTCCACAATAATCTTCTCCCTAGCGGCAACAAATTTGTAAAATGTGTAGCACTCACTCTAGTAATTTGCCATATCAAATTGCGACACCAGAGTGCCATTGACATTACTGTTTGTACGCTCGCCATCAGGTAAAATTGAATAATACCCAGTCGCTACGCATTTTTCTTCAATTCTTCTTGTGCTTTCAGAATAAAGAGGTTACCTCTTCACCAAGTTTTAAATTTTACTTGACTGGACAGTTTGTCTGCATTTTTGATTTTGCTTGCAACTTTTGTTCTTACTCCTTGAAAAAAGAGCTAAAATCTGCTTGAAACGTCAGGTGAGTGTTTTAATTTGCAGCTTTTGGCGTGTTAAATTATAAGTACGTGGGCACCATTACTATAGGTTCGCGTAAAATGTGCAAATGATCCTAGATTTCCCGCAGCGTTTCGTAACATTTCTGGGGTGATGGTTGCAACATATACTCCGCGTGGTTTGAGCATACATGGAACAAACACACAGACAAACAAACACAAGAGTCAAACAGATAAGACAGAAAAACATAAACACAATTCAAATTCAGGTCAGTATTCGACCTCGCTCGCTTCGCTAGCCTGGCCAATAAAAATTATAATTAGGTAACGGCTTAGTTTTACCGTTCTTTATTACTGTAAAAACAACTGTTCAACAAACAGAGCCCCAACTAGACTTTATCAAAGTGGGGTGCAAGAGTAAAATCTAAGGCCCCCAAAAGAACCTTTTTGGGTGCCAGGTTCTGAACTTCATTCAGAATGATTTTCGTAACCACTTCATCTATATGATTTCTGCCTTGTGCTCAACGTATATGATTTCTGACCCGCGCTCTGCGAACAAATCCATTATCGATCTCTACGAGCGCATCTGGATAGCTCTGCCACTACGCTGTAGAAATGATAAAAGAAGTGCTCGCGTGTCTCCAACAGTGTGAAGGCAGTAAGAGAGTTATTTCTCTTACCATTTGCAATAATTCTATGCACTAAAAGAACTTTCACTGTGGAGTATTACAAAAAAATGACTTTGTTAATTTAGTGCTTGGGGCCACTATCATTGTAGATTGTGTTCCTTACTGCCAATACTGTTACCACCGCTACACATCGGGCAAAAACATTTGAGATAAGAATTTCATCTTCGAATTAGTGAATTTTCTGTACCAAAGCTCCTTCGTCATGAAATTTAAACAAATCAGAACAAAATTCCGAACGTTATCGTAATTCAAACAGACACACACAATCCAAATTCAGTTAAGTGTTCGACCTTACTCGCTTCGCTCTCTCGGCCAATAAAAACTATAATTAGATAATAGCTTAGCTTGACTGTTCTTCATTACTGTCAAA
>JAHWFP010013702.1:0-14902 GCA_023313725.1 Lithobius niger
TGACATTGACACAAAGCGGGCGTAATATCTGCAAGAGAGAGAGAGAGAGTCGGAAGCCTCTGCCAACAAGATCTATACCGAAACACCGTTCCAGCAGCCCTCTGCCGTTCAAAATGGGAAAAGCCCCCATTTCCATGGACATAACACGCCAGGCCCCACATTCGGGCAGAACCGCCAAATTCACGCAGCACGTTTATGTCCCGCTCGGGCTTGGGTCCGATGACCATTGAAGTCGTGCTCGCTCGCCGGGATAGCACCAATATTGGACACGACAGGCGTCCGTGGTCGGGCAGAAGGAGAAGCAATGGTGTAGTCTCGCGCCCGTGTCGGGGCCAATAACAACCGCAGAAACCGATACAGATATCTATATCTCTGCGCCAGCTAATGATGGCCTCCCATTGCGCGTGGACTGGCGAGATGGAAGTTTCCCCGCGCGCATGCCTGAAGGGAAAGGAAGTGCCAGTCTAGAAGCCAGTATATATATATATATATATGTCTTGTAGCCAATATTGCTGCTGCTGCTGCAAGAGCGTAATCTCTGGAGTGCGAGTGTGCAGAAGTTTCTGATCGTGAGGTGACGTGTTTACTTTGCGTGTGTAGAAGTAGACGCAATTTCCGGTTTCGTTAAAGTTTTCTAGGCTTGTTGATGTTCTGTCGGATTGGATAACGCGCGTGACTGTTGGGCTGATTTAAGGGCGGACTAGCTTGTTAGATTGTTTTAATGTTACGGAGATTCCCATGCTTTTTCCCTTGGCGGAATGTTCAACATCCTAATTTTTTTTTAAACATTTTAATACTGAACCAGAAATCCCTTCAAATTTATGCCATGCATTAAAAAGTATGCATCTTACTTCTTCCACGCTTACACTGGTCCGTAGCGGTGGTTGCGGCTGCTAACGCTTCTTCTAATGCTTTGCGTGCGAAGCAAAACGGAGGCAAAGCAATACGATAGGGATTAGTAGCCGCAGCTGCTGCTAGGGCACCGCGTATGCTTGGAAGAGATAAGATGTGATATCGCATTAACTTTCCGATCTGTGTTTATGCTGCGTGGATGAGTACAAGCACTATTTCAATTAAACAGTTAAAACGGTTTGTTAGGTATTTCCAGATACAACCAAAAAAGTTTGAACAAATATGAACAATTAATATAATCAAAATTTAGAGAGTGAAAATTGAAAATTTTAATATTTAAAAATTTAAAAATACAAAGTCTAAAGCTTACAAATTCCAAAATTCTAAATTTTAGTGGACATCGGCTGCCTCTAATAAATATCGTAATAAATCCCTCGCAGCCGCAGCATCAAGTTTAGCGTTCAAAGGGAATAAATTCCGGAAATGTTATGATTTGTGTTTATATTCCTACACCTTCCTTTCAGTCTGGCTACTAATAAATTGAAAATATCATGTCCACCACTCGTGATTGTGTAGCGCCTACGTATATTTATTTTTGGCACTTGTATTGCGTAACATGGATGATCAAAGTCAAGTTGCCTACAGCAGCAATTTGGCGAGAACGTTCGCTAGTCATCGATGCGGCTAATTACTGAGTTCGGCCTGTATTTGCTGACTAAAATTGTGGTGTTGGCCGATGTTGCAAAGTCTAATTAAGCGAATGAACCTGTTGCCTACCCGTTGTTGTTATACGTAACACGATGTAAATTTTACCGCCTGAAACAACGATGGGTTATGTTTAGTTTGTATACAGCAGCCCAGTAGTTTCGGACGGTTGCTGTACAAACTGTTTACTTAGCCTATATACCAGACCCAAAATCCGTTCAAAATCTGTGTGGAAGCGCGATACCAAATGAGCACTAACCGCCAATCCGACGCAAATATTGTCGATGCAGTTGATGCGGCCACCTATTGTTTGTTAAAAAATACAGATACAAACCTATACGTAACTAACCACACTCACTGTGAAATTATGAAATTAAAACCACAAGCCTAATCACAGCAAAAAGTAAAACAGATAAAAAACCAGGAGCTTTCGTCCAGTCTTACTAGGCATTCTCAACTGCTACCACATTCAAACTTGGCTCCTCCCACTGTTGCTAAGCAACAACAAACCATGCAGAGCAGCCTCCCCAGCAGCCAAGCACCCCACACACACCAAAATCCATTTACACCTGGTACAACACGGTCAAACACCCAGGCAACCAAATAAATAAAAATTCAAGCAATTAAATATTTCCAATAAACTAAATAATAAATAAACAAATAAAACTTTATAACTGTAAATAAATGAATAAATAAATAAATAAATAATACCTAACTGTTAAACTGAACAAGGGCAATTCACAAAGTGCAAAATAAACCAATAACTTAAACAAATAAAATCATTAAATAAATTATCCAATAATTTTATCCTTATAAACCACATATAATAAAAATACAAATAAATTAAAATAAAAATAAAAATTATGTAACAAGTACAATAAATAGTATATATAATAAAGTAACTGAACAATAAATAATAAACAATTAAATTATGAAATAAGCACAATGAATAATAAAATAAAATAAAGCAAATGAACAATAAATAATAAATCATTAACACAAAACCCCCCCGAGCAGCACAACAACCATTACCAAAATATCCCCACACCAGACAACCACTTAACATCGTCTCACTGCCACACTTCTTTCCATTCACCCGCTTTATCCAGTCCATGTGTAGTAACATACGTGTTACTACACATGTGGGTTCTAACTTAGCAAGGGTCCACACCATCAAGGTGTGGTTGGACAGAGTAACGATTAGAGGAGTAGTTTATAGGCAACAACTGGCAAGGCCAGCAGGCCTTTATATACTTTATTATACAACAGACACCCTCTAGTGGGTGTGCATACAACTAAACAAGAATAGAGGTAAGGCCACTTGAGGTAACCAACTTGAGGTGTTAATGAAAGTAGCTAAGTTAGCTACACCTTAGCTCATACACCACACTTGCGTTTTGGACTTAAATGTCAGACTGGCTGAGTGGGAGTTAACCCACGGCTTTTGAGACCAAAGGACAGAGTCCTACCGCTCAGCCATACTGACAAGGCCGTGTCAGTATGGCTGAACGGTAGGACTACGGCTTTTGTTCTGAAAGGTCGTGGGTTCAATTTCCTCTCAAGCAGTCTGACATTTAAGTCCAAAAGGCAACGTAAATAGGTTTCCATCAGTATTTATTTACCTCTTTTCGAGCCCATTTGGCTTTCCGATTTAGTTTATTACCCTATTGTTTGTATTTTAATTTTAACTTGTCGCGGTAAAGAAAAATGTATGGGAAAATGCAAAGTCCGCTATACATTTTTCTGCTCTCCGTTAAATAATCCGATCACCATCAAATTATGTGATACGCAAAAACCCAACAATCTTACCTGGCACAATGCAGCCTACACGAATGTGAAATGTGTGACGCTCGCCATTTGGCCAGTAGATACTAAAATTCAGTCGCCATTGTGTATTACTTACTCGCAATATAGATATAGTTTTAGCAGGTGTGTTGCTACTTAAATGTTTAAACATTATTTTCACTATCTAACCCTCCAATCCGGTAAAGAGGCTAGTAACAATATTTGTGCTTGATTGGATATCCATTGTTCCCGCTTGTTTCTAGCTAGTTCAGTTCCCAATATATGATAATTTATCAGGATTTGTTAATCAGTCGCCGCTACGGCCAGTAAGGGCTAAAAATTAAGTTGCCAACTGCTGAATTTCCCTTGCCATTTGGTGAGTGGCGACCGACACTGGTGAATGTTGGCACCATGGTGATCTCACTTTGGCGGCTTGGTCGCAGACACTTTTGGGTCGATATTACTACTTTCTGTGGCAAAAAAATTAGATTTTTTTACATTTGGTTTTACACCGCATTATTTACAGCATACAATGTATACAGTTTTCGATATTGGACCGGTATCGGCATTAAAAATACGGGCCGATACTGATACTGCGGTTTGGTCTAGCACAACCCAGTAAATCGCTTCAAGATCTAATTTTCAATAACTTGAACTTCTGAACGAGACTAGGTAACGACATGCGGTTTTCGGCAATTTAAAGAAGAATTCGAGCTGCATCGACCTAGCTTGCTTTTCATTCTAGATTTATAAGCCAACATTTTAAAATTAGTAATCCCTATAAAAAAAAACCCAGTGGACTTTATTGGGCTGATGGGGGAAATCACAACAACCTTGGTTTATTCTTGTATTTACGTATTGACATGTAAAAGTTTGTTAAATCGGGTTAATCTTTTACGCAGTGTGAGTCTTATAAGAGTAAGTAAAAATTGTAAAATTTATTTAAAAAAAAATCCTACAAAAATAATATGGTAAATAGGAGCTCTGTAAATAGGAGCTCTGTAAATGTGGTAACAGCCAATCCCTTACAAATGGTACGCTAATCCTCATGGATAACATTTGACAGGTAACCAGATTGGTTTCTAGTGTAATTTTAGGCGCTGTGGAATCTATTATGAGTATAGTTGTATAGTAAATCAGGAAGGTTCATCATCTTCGCAAGGTTAGCGTTTCGGTCGCTCTAGTTCTGTCAATGTGTCCATTACGTCACTGTCTGTAAGCTGTGCTATCGGGACCACCAACCACCACCACAACAACGACTTACAAAGTGACAAGGGCCTTTTTTTCAAAATGTCATCTTTCATGCAAGATGAATGCGAGATTATCCATCTGAGATAATAAATGGGCTTTTGGTGTGTGTGACAAGGTGGGTCACGTGACGTGGAGTCCATTTATTAGCTTATGGCCGGCCGACAGTCCTTCATGCTGCAACTCGTTGGATAAGCTGAACAAAGAAGACCATGAGAGGCTGTTTGTTGAATGGACCAGAGGAAGATGAACTGTTCATGTCATTCCATTGGAGGATAGCAATGGTTAAATTAAAACTGAACGGGTGAGCGATGGCTTTGGGTGGGTACCCTTGCGAATTGAGAGGAACCCTGGTTGATCATAATGTAAGGTGATGTTTCGTTAAAACTTGTTTCGCAGTTTAACGGTTTTGAATAATAAGTTGAAAAAAATTGCGGTCTATTGTGAAAAAGACATCCACACTAGCAATGCGCGAAATAAAGACAACGCACCTTATATTTCAAAGAATACAAACTATTTGACGAACTGGGTTCATATATACGGTTCCTCGAAAACCTAGGAGGTCCTGGAAAATGAAAATGATATTCCATGCCTGAAAAAATCCTTGAAAAACACGAAAAACGCCTTTAAGTCCTGGAATAGTTCAGGAAATTCCCATAATTGAAAATCACGTTTTTGTTTTCCGTGTCAGACACCAGTGTACAACGTGTATCTAAACATTACAAATAACATAAAAAGCCAATTGCAACGCCAATGGTAGTACGCTTTACCAGTGTCCCTGTCTTTTAATCTGTCAAATCTGTTTTCCGTGTCAGACATCAGTGTACAACATATATTTAAACGGAAAAAATAACGGAAAAAAAACTAACTGTGACGCCAATGGGTGCGCTTTACCAGTGTCATTGTCTTTTAATCCGTTAATCTGTTTTCCGTGTCAGACATCAGTGTACAACGTATATTTTAAACATAAAAAATAACAACAAACAAAACTAATTGTAGCCCAACACCAGTGGTAGTGCGTTTTACCAGTGTCATTGTCTTTTAGGCGGGTGTCATTAGGCTAGTTGCCTGGGCCGAGTAATGTGCGAGTCGAGTTGACTTGCTACTTGCCCTGTAGAGTGGAGATTTACATTGGGAGAGTATTGGGTGAGTAGAGTCAGCTCGACTCGCATATTACTTGGCCCAGTCAACTGTGGCCTAATGTACAGCTTTAATATGTCAAATCTTGCCACAGTGTTGATAAGATTTCATTTAACAAGTTTTTTTTTTTTAATTGTGTCATTTTCTCATAATTACTAATTTCTGACCCTTGAATTTTCATTGGCCATGGCCAGTCGTTAAAAAACCCTGCAATTGTAAGATTACAGGTGAGTACGAACCCTATACCGATTTCACACGTAATAAATAAAGCGTGCAGTGCCGCTCCGAACCGTGCAATTTGATTTCACACGTAATAAATAAAGCGAACGTGGCCGAACGTGGCCGAGATTTTGCGCTCCAGCTTGGCCACGTTTCAAAACGTGGCCGGCGCGGTTCGGTACTGGACGGAGCGGAGCGGTTCGCTTTAATTATTACGTGTGAAATCTGATGCGTGCCGTGCCGCGCTGCGTGGAAGTGACGAAACGGCCTGCGACCCCCACGCGCTGTTCGCCCCCAAAACAAACTGACGATCTAATCAAAGCAGACTACGACTAATAAACATAGTTTTTGACTAACAAATTAAGAAAACGTCGACAAACGTTTAGGCCTAAAGTCAGAATTTTTGAAGCGGGAGAATTGGCCACAAAACCAAACGGAGACGACCTGTAAAAAGTGCTACCTATTTTCACCGAACGTGTGTTTCTTAAATAACATCGCGACTACACATGCGAAAACTGACGCTTGCCAAAAAAAGTTAATGAGGTAACATAACGGTACTTAAAGCTGACACAACCCTTTAAATGCAAACTTGTTTCAACAGAGTTATTAGTAACGCTCAGGTGGCCTAGTTCTGGGAAAAGATTTTTTTTTTTTAAATCTTTAAAAAAAAAAATAACAAATGGAGAAGAAAAAAACAGCCGATTGAAAAAAAGGGTTGCGGAAAAAAAAAAGATCAAAAGAGAAAAGCGGTAGGCAGGTTGTTCCCTGGTGAAATTCTTTGCCAAGTCAACTAATTTGACCTAACCTAACAACAACAGAAAAAACAAAACAAAAACGACAACACAATTTATTTTTTCCTTGGATATTTTAGCCGGGCTTTTTTTTCCGCACACGGGTAACTTTACTCGCAGTTCAGTTGCGTATTTCAGGGTAAAAATTCAGATTAGAACAATGAAAATAGGCTATCCGAAGCGTAATTTAATTATCTTTCATTTGGCACTTTACTCTTATCTTTCTACGGGCCTTACTTCTGGAGGAATAGAAGGCACACAGATAAACAAACCAATAAATAAACAAACCGAACATTTTAATAGTGTAGATTCCTCATATTTCTACTTTTTTTCCTTCCGACATACGGTTCTCAATTTTTTTTTACTTGTTGCCTAGCCAAAAAAAAAAAAACCTTTTTCCCGCTATAAAAACAATTGTGGTAACTCTTGGTTAAAAATAAGTTTAAACCGTTTTTATGAACTAAAATACCGAACTTTGCCTTGAATTTGTTTGCCAGGCGACTAACCTAACATATAATCTAACAACAACAGGAAAAACAAAACAAAAACCACAGTTATCTTTGTGTCTTCCTTAAACATTTTTTTCAAGTTTTCTTTTCCCGCACACGGTTGAGGTGGCCAAACGAACAACATTTGCCGAAATTTCACTTCAGTCTGCTTTAATTTTCGTTTCCGTAGTTGGGTTCCAAGATTGACCGTCAGAGGGCAGTCGAAAACGTGGCCGGCCACGTTTAGGTATTTATTACGTGTGAAATCAAGTCACCCTGGGAACTTGGAGCGGCACGGTTCGGTACGCCACAACACGCGACGAATTATTACGTGTGAAATCGGTATTATACTTCGTTTTCAAAGGTAAACAAACTGGTAAAAAGAAACAGACCAACGCGCTGCAGGAATTCTTCGTTTCATCATTTTTCACACCGTTTGCCAGGAAAAAACCCAACCCGAAAAACCCCGGCAGTTTTTTCGTGTCCAATCCACCTTAAAAAATTCCACGTGACGTTTTTCACCTATTTTTACCTAATTTTTACCTAATTGTATAAAAAAAGTCATCGTTCTCGGGCTAGATCCTAAACGCAAGCAACTGGAATGGCGCTTTTATGCTACGACTCGCCTTTGCATTCTCGCAGCTAGAATCTAGAAATTATGTGAAATTCCAACATGGCGGCGGTTTTAGCTCTGCCAACTCGCAACGAAACGACTCAATAATTGAGTTTAGAAGCGATTGAGAAAATTGTTTCGTCAGGAGGAATTCTTTATCTTACTGTCACGAATTATAAGACTGCAAGCATTTGCTCAAACGATGTCGGATTTAGCTAATCCAGGAAGCGTTGTTACCATAGCAACGACATCGATACCTTTGCCGTCGCGATTAAATTTCAGCCGCGAGAATGCAAAAGCGAGTCGTTGCGTAAACGCGCCCTTAACCTATTGTAATAATATTGTTAATTAATTATTTTCAAGCTGTTTGTTAACTGCTTGTAAAGAAAAGTGTTTGTTAAACGGTGGTTCATTACAATGATGAAGACATCATTATAGGGTTGGGGAGGAGAATTTGTGACTGGGACTCCCTTCTGAAACGTTTTAGATTCATTCCTATTAGTTCCGTCTAAGTTCATAAGAGGGCGCCATGAGTTTTTATGTGGGAATTTCTACTCAGTTTTCAGCCTAAAATTAAACTAACCTAACGAAACTAGCTGGTATTTAATGATTATTTAGTTTAGCTTATTTGTAATTCAGTTTACTTTAAATTTGGGCTGAAAATGAGCAAAAATTACAAGATGGAGCGCGTGGCGCCCTCTGAAAACTCGGCTGGAACTTATAGGAATGCATGTAACACGTTTCAATATAGGTTTTTTAGAGTTACAAATTGATAACACTAATGAACTAAAGCTGAAGCTTAAGTTAGGTTTGATGACGTTGATAAAACCCTAAAACCCGGGTGGAAAAACCCCGATAAAAGCCAAAACATGTGGGTTGGGTTTTTATTTTAGAAAAAAACTGGTTTTTTCAAGCCCCGATTCTTCAATGTACATACATCCAATATGGCGGATCCCAAGAGAAGAATTCCTACAGTGCCGTGTTCTGTGCGCCGTAGGTATAGTTCCTCAATACCCAAACGGTACTAAACCTAACCAGATTGTCACTATCGATAGCCACCGTTGTTCCCTTCAAGCTGTAGTGGTTCAATTTTTTTTTTTACTCGGGAGTTTTAAGTGTAGCCAGCTGTTTCTGGAAGGAAAAATGTCTTCTTGCCCCACCTTTCATAAACCCTTCGCTTACTCTGTAGTCGACCCTCGGACCTTCGGAAAAAGAGAAAGAAGAAAAGGAAAAGACGGATGGAAGACGGAACACAAAAGAAGGAAAGGCCGGGAAAATGGTGAAAGAGGAAGGTGTGGAAAGGAGGGAGGGTGGATTCCAATATATGCGAAATGCTAGTCAGTTTGCAGGCAACGCGTTTCCCAATTTTTATAGGTTGGCCCCGTCGCCATCAATTTGAAGGTTTTTCTCCTACGAACGCCGCGCAAAGATACCCGCGAAGAAAAGTCTGATTTCCAGGCTGCAACGAATGGAAGGCGGGTAAAAGAGACAGTAAATTTTCCCGACTCAACTCTGTCGCATTTCTCTTCTCTACGGTTACGATTTTGTGCTGGCCTAAGCAAAGTTGGGGTATGGAATGGAGATAGGGAAAAAAAGTGGAGAGAACGGTGACGGAAAATGTGAGGGATAGTTAGTGTGTCTGCGTGAGGTAGTTCGGCGCACGGGAAGTTTGGGTTGTGAAGTGTTCCGTTTCCTTCTGCATTTTTGAGGAGTTTCCTGTATTCTTATCTGCTAGTAATTGGTGTGTTGCTTTTTTAGTTTTGTTACAAATATAGTTAGTGGCCATTAAAATTGTTTTTTACGAATCCTGGAAAGCCTGGAAAAGTTCTGGGTTTCAACTTTCAAGTGTATCGAAGCCTTGAAGTTCAAGACTCCTGGAATATTGCTCAATGTTCAGGCATGATCAATGTTTAAATAAAAATGGGAAATTGTATTTCTGACTCAATCGTGTCTCGAAGTACAAATCTATAATACAAAATTAATTACAAACAAAAACGTCAAGTGCGCCGTAAAAAGGGGTTGTTTGATAGAAGTTTCACTTTACTTGTTAAAATGTACACGGATAAAATTAGATGAATTTTAAATTGAAATAATCAAATGTACAATTGAGAAAATTGCATCTGTTTAAGTGCTGTTGTGCTTTACACTTTTAATTATGTGATTCGTAAACCACCACAGCACTTAAACAGGTGCAATTTTCTGAATTTTACATTTGATCGTTTAAATAAAAAAAAAATCCAAATTTTATCCGTCTACATTTTAACAAGTAAAGTGAAATTTCAATCATATAACCCCCTTTTTTTATGACTTCCAGTAACGTCGACTAAAAACTGGAAAAATTGGATTAAATATTATACTTTAAATTGACAACAAACGCCGAGTATTAAATAAATAAGACCACCAAAATAAAGTTGATAGTAATGAACCTTACTTTTTCCTCCCGACCATCCCCCCCCCTCTCTTTTACGTTCACTTGACTACTGTTGAAAAAGGACGGATAGACAAAATCGTCGCTGTAGTCTCCCAGCTTTTGTTGTACAGAAGGCTCGTGTAGATATTTTGCAATAAAAAGGACGTGTAGATATTTTGCAATAAAAAGGACGTGTAGATATTTTGCAACAAAAAAAAAAGAAAACTTCTTACTTTAATTAGCCTACAAATTCTTGAGAAATTATTGAAACACTACACCACGCGCCATGGCTGTTTGCTGTGATGTGCATATCACGTGACTGGGCTAGTCCAATCAGACGGCCAAACAGCCGTTGTTCTCGTTCGTCATTGGCTAACTCATGGTAACGTCTCGGCAAACAGCCATTGCGCATGGTTTAGATTTTCAAATGAGTATCTGTTTGAATCTTGGATAGCTTAATCTAAGCAGTAAAAAAATAAACTTTTTAAAGAGCAACTAAAGAAATAAGCCGACAATGTTGCCAAAAGCGTTCTGATTGGTCTTCATTTAGCTTCATTGAACTGTTGAGGCGTTGCTTTCAACCTCTGACCTGCGGAATTGCTCTTAACTTATCCAACGCAAGAAAATATTTCTATGCGTTTCCAAGTTCCATGTCATCGTTATTAAAGTTTGTGAAAACGTACGTACTACGTTTGAAAAGCCACTTTTAGTACTTCATTAAGTTTTTTTTAGGGGGAGAGGGGGTTGGCACTGAATTGTGGTAAACTTATTCTTTACCACTCGAACACTTTTAATAATAATAATAATAATAATAAAGTTAAAACAGTTTAAAAGTTTAAAATGAAGACGATGACTTGGTTGCAGAGGAAGGGTTGATGATAATGGGTTGGAGTCACGAATGCCTGACCACCAAGGTTAGACCTACCAGGGATACAGTGGTCCTTCATCGTAGTTTAAAGCTTGGCCAAAACCAATTGTCAATCTTAATAAAAAATAATAATTATAATATATAAAATTTCTTGCAGTCATTCGAACATTTCTAAATGAGAAGTTGTATAAATTTCAGCATACGAATCAGTCATACCCACCTGTGCCAAGGCTGCGTAAACACTGATGACAACGCTTGCAAGAAAAAGTTTCCCAATTTTTCTCGCAAACTTTTAAATATTTTAAATTTGTACTCCGTACCCTTTCGCAATTTATTAAATCACTGACAATATCGTATTATTTTTCACCTGAATCCCAGTATTTCGGGCTATCAATTAGCGCCCATGTTGTCCTAGTGTCTGTTTCCGCTTCCGTCTCTGGCGTATAGTCCATGTAATGCATTTCCGGTTGGTCGGTTAGGCTCAGCGAGGCGCATCCAATGTGTCACGTGCTAGAGGCTTTGGTGACAGGCTAATTAGGCGAGGGCCATTGTCTGTGCAACGACGACTGGTGACGGCCATTGGGCGTCCAACGCCGGATTAACGCCGTGTCGCTTGCTCCTGCCCCGATAAGCCATCATTCCCCTCCTAAACGAATGCGTCTCTATTGGTGTCGAAGGCCTTGTCGCGTAGTTCTGTTCATTTCATGCCCTTGTAAGCTTCGGTGTAACTGCCACGGCATACGCTCCGTAAGCTCTCGCGTAAGCCCCTCTGTGAACTTGTGGTGTCCATTTCGACCTTGTTGGGAGTTTAACTTGCTGAGAGCAAATTGGGCAGTGAAACTTCGCGGTTGCCTGCAACCATTTGCAGTCCACAAACCGTATGGTTAGCTAAAAGGGGATATTCGGTAACGTCTTGAAATTGTGCGCACTTTGACATGAAAACGGTGGCGGGGAAGAATGGAATGGGGATAGTGTGTGGCTAGAATGTGCGCGGCGTATCTTGAGTCCTGCACTTATTTTGTGATCGGCTACGTCTTCCTGGAGGGGGGCGGCTTTAACCGACGGCCGCCATTGTTTTTTGTAACTACTTTGGATATCAACAAGGCACTCTGCGACTAAACATGTACAATCGATTATTTGTGTTATTCTGGGGCGAACTCAAGATGGGCCGCGGACACTATAACGTAGTTTTCCAAGGAAAAAATTGTTAATAAGTCGTGTAATTTGAATTTTTTGATGATTCGATCTTTTGCTGTCTCTGGTTGACCCCATTATCGCCCATTATCTGGTAGTCCATTGCACAGGATGGCCTATAAAAAAGGAACCAGCAAAATTGTGAAGTTTATACTATTTTGTTAGTGCCCTCCAGAACCTAAAGGGTCTTTCAAAACTACCTTCCTATTAGACATCATCTGACCCTTTACGGTTCTGGAGGATGCTAACAAAAAAGTTTGGACTTAAAAAATGTTGCTGGTTTCTTTCTTATGGGCCACCCTGTATGTGTACCTTTATCGGGATGAAAATTCTAGATGATTCGGAAGGATTTGGAATGTGGGAGCGGAGTATTTCGAGAATGAAGACGCCCAGTCAAGGGATTTGATTTCATTCCAGGCGTGTGATGCAGGTTTTGACTATCAGATGCAGATTTCACAATTTTGACTCATCAGAAGGATATGTGGAGTCGCTGGATGCAGATTTCATGTCGTGAGATGTAGATGTTGGATGGGTAACATTTAGATTGGGACTTATAAGATGCTAATTTTGTGGTTAGGTGTATGTGTTGTATGCGGTCATGATAATTTCCAGACTCAGCTATGGGTTACAGACTTCGAACAGTTGGGTTGACGTCACATGGGGACAGAAGATTTCCGAGTTATGAAAGATAGATTTCGTTTAGTTAGGTGCAGATGTCGTATGGGGAACATAATGATTTTTCGATGTGGTTAGATATAGATATCCTATGTGGCGTGATGATTTAGAGTTAGTAAATACAGGTTTCTAGCAGTTGGGTGTAGACGTCACACAGGAACATGATGATTTCAAGTGGGTTGGTTTAGATCTCTTACGGGAAAATGGTTTTCAAATTATGAATATGAGATTTTGAGCGGTTTGGTGTAGTTTTACTTAGGGGGAACATCGTGACCTGTAGTTGTGTGATGAAGATTTCGAGTTGTGAGGTGTGATGGATTGCCTAACGATGAAGGAATGAAGCCTATGAAGTGTAGATAAAATTTAGTACATTAATCATCTCACATATGTGTTCGAATCATGGCCTCTCAGAAACAGCATCAGCAACGGCTTGAAACGGAGAATTGGAACGTGTAGCACCGTCGTTATGTCATGTCGATCATTGCCTACTGAAATCAGTGCCACCTGAGAAATACCTCGCGAGCTGCAAATAATGCTGATCTGCAAACGCCAGTAAACTGGACAGCAAGTCCGTGCTTTTGCAAGGAGATACTGCAGTACTGATAAGAAATACTAATCATATGAAAATGGGTGACTGCTGTCCTTAAAATGAAACGAAGGAAAACAACAAAAAACAAAGAAATAGACCGGAAAACTAGAATGGTGATTCCATCTCATAATTGCTAAGAAAAAAAATGGATTTCATCAATTTGGACCAAAAAGATCTGACATCTACCCTGAAACAAAACTTAGTAAGGATTCCCGCCAAACTTTTTGGTCATGTGAAGTCGTGATATCAAACGACAAACTCTTTCGCCAAGTTAAATCAACCAACTAAGACTTTACTGAAATGAATTAAAAATGCCCAATAAGCAATTTTCATATATTTCATTTTACCTTCGAACTATAACTCAGTGGGATTAGCTTGAAAAGCGCTTGGCGTTTGATATCACGACTTCACACGGCCGAAAAACTTGGCGGGTATCCTTAACAAGTTTTGTTTTGGGGTAGATTTTATTTTCAGGATAGGTTCCATTATCAAGCATTCTGCGTTATCTTTGTGTCGTTCTCCTTTAATAAGGACTGTTTCAATTTTCAAAGGGTTAAATTTGCGGCTTTCGAGTAGCAGTTTGAGTTGCACCACATTTATTAATTGCATAAACATGCTTTATTGCTGCGGTATCCATACTTGGCGGGCACTTGGGCTGCCCTTGCAAATGCCAACATTTTAATAATGTGCCGCGCTTCAGCGACCTATAAATGTATGCTAATTGTTGCAAATCTGAAGTTACAAAATTATAAAATTTACGGTTGCATCGTTAAGCGTGTTGCTCTGCCTCAAATCAGCCGATTAATAAGGCAGATTTCAATCGAATTACTAGTCGTTACTAGCGAGCGTTTATTGAATAAATATTGCAGATTGGCTCAGATAATGGGTAATAAATGCATTTTCGTTCCTGTATATCTTCGCCCTGTTGCGCAACTGTTGTGGAATACTGTGCAGAGCCAAAGATAACCGAACCGAGTCGTTGACTCCAACAGTAAAAGGATCTTTACTGGAATATTCTAGGCCAATATACCACTGATCTACCCCTGGCCAGTAAACCCCTGGTCAATATCCTCGCAGGCCAATATACCCACAAATTTTATTTAAATAACTACCTATATTATTGCTAAAATAATGTTGGATATTGCGAAACGAATGGTATGCAAAAAGACTTGTAAACAGAATAGTATCGAGTAGGCACGCATTTTCCCATTGCCAGACCTACTATCATATATCAGCTACTAAACTATTTCTGGGAAGAAAATCCGTTAAGGGTTACCTCTCCTTGAATAAAAACACCAGAAAATAATACGCTACTAAACTATTTC